>OX122897.1:14313857-14323857 GCA_944738965.1 Nebria brevicollis | reverse complement strand
ATGCGTATAAGAAAGTTCGGTGCATGACACTGCAGATGTTTTATAAATAAAATTATTTTTCTATATTTCTGTTTCTCATGTTCCACATAATGCTAGTAGGCAATTTATATAGAAAACCGTCAATATTATTATAACTGTATATTGTGGTCTAAAGGACATTTTCTTCTTAATAAAAACCATTTTAACGTTCTTTTAGATATAAATTTGTAAAATAACTTAAATACCATAATGTCCTCTTACCTTACCAAATAACCAGTGATATGTTAAAATTAAACTGCCTTACCGACAATAACTTTAAAATTTACAACTAGATACCACCACCATCTGCCACAAAGACCGTGAACTATTTTTCTGATATCTGCTAGTAAAAATCTACTCGTTTTATTTATCATTTTTCGGCATTACGCTCAAAAATATATTTTGAGACATGGTAATTATATTTATAAGAATATAAGCTAGCTACTAAGTACAATATCTTTGTAATATACTTTGTTGTTTATATATTAGATAAATTAGCTCTTTAATTAAGAAAAAGATTTTAAATAAAATGGTCTAGGTAAATAGTGCAGAAAATATTCTTTCTGTAACACTTTATTTGATACTTGTATGTTTTCATAGAATTATAATAAATGTGGAACAAAATTGTATGTAATTTTTATGCAACTTGCAATACATTCCAACGCAGCCTTAAACCATGTCTTAAAATAAAATTCGTAACAAAATTAACTTCCATAACTTTAAAACATCCAGTAATTTTTGTGATATAATATATATAATATAATGATAAACTCATTTTTCAGCAAAATTAATGGAAAGCCATAATGCGGCGAAATTCGATTTTGGTTGTATGTTGAGTTGTATAATCACCAGGCGGCAGCAGTAGCAGCATTAACAGGTACATTCATCAGGGAACGTGGACAATGTTATTCACGGAAAATGTTATACCATGGAAAAAAGCCGAATCGGAATCAGGCATAATAGTCAAAATGCATACCTGGAAATATTTATATTAGGAAATTGTTAGAAACGGATTTTGTTATACCATGGAAAAAACATACTCGGAAATATGCATAATCGGAAAAATACATAACTGTTTATAAACATAAGAGGAAAAAGTTATACATGGATTTTGTTATATTCAAGAAAAATACATAAGGGGAAAAATGCATACTAAGCAAAATCTATATTAGGATATAGTTATAAACGGAAATTAACATAAGCAGAAAAAAGCATAACAGGCAAATGCTATACAAGGATATTTCAATAAGTGGAATTTGCTATAACCAGAATTTTCTATACACGGAAAAAAACATACTAGGAGATTCACATTCATGTACCCTAAAATAGAGATCTGTTTAAGAGTTACTTTATCTATGAGTCGGTAGATGAAGCTACAACCAATATTTGTGTGGTAATTGCTTAATTTCGCATTTTAGTTTTTGACGGTTGTAATGTTTTGTCAAAATTTTCAAAATTGTTCTTATTAGAATCACAATTTAACAGCGGATATTATTTTTATGTATATGAGGCCAGAGTCGTGTTTGGTTCTAAGATATTGCTTGTAAAACCAGTATCGAGCCCAAATCAAGTGCCATATGCACCTCTCCTTTCAGAATGAAGCATACAATTTTCTTGTTTTTATGATTTTCTCTTATACCGAATTATAATCCGTACTGGTTCAATATTTGGCTTAAGTTACGAATTTTATATTACATTTATTTATACAATCAATATATTATTTTATAAAAAATAATTAATATATTATACTATTGAAAATAATAATAATATTAATAAGAAAATGAACAATGTACAATTTATTATGTGACGAAGTTATGGCTTATAATTACACAAGCACTGTGGCTGCGGGGCTAGAGTGCTTGGCTACAGTGCGAAAAACCTGTCAAGGAAATCCATTATCCAACTCCATTACATAATTAACGCCATCATAAAACTGCAGCACTTCCCAGCTGCCTGGAAAACTGCTACAGTCCATCCAATCCTAAAACCGAACAAAGATCCCCACATACCCACGAGCTACCGCCCCATCAGCCTCTTAAATACCCTCTCAAAGCTCACCGAAAAAATCATCCTTTCCAGAGTCGACGATATCGACACAGGACTACATCTCACACCTGACCACCAGTTTGGCTTCCGAGCCAGACATTGCACGGTTCACCAGGTGTGCAGAATAGCAACCGATATCGCGACTCAATTCAACAAACATAAAGTCACGGTCACGACCCTACTGGACATAGAAAAAGCCTTCGATACGGTCTGGACAGTAGGACTCATGGCCAAACTCATATCCTTCCGATTCCCTCCTACATAAACCAAACTAATTTTCTCATACCTCTCAAACCGATCCTTCTCTACCAAAGTCAATTCCACACAATCAACCCCTAAACCCGTTGAAGCAGGAATTCCCCAAGGCAGCGTCCTTGGTCCCAAACTCTTTAACCTATACATCAGTGACATCCCCAACTTCCCGAACACACGCATAGCACAATACGCGGACGACACCGCTATCTACACTCACTCTTTTAATGCACAAATAGCCACCAAACAAACACAAATACACATAAACATCTTAGAACAATACTGGCAAAAGTGGAAAATTAACATAAACACAGCCAAAACCGAAACCATAGTCTTCACACTGTGACGAAAACGCCGTTCTCTCTATTTTACTGTTTCACATGAGAATAATTGACCGTTTATCGGACGTGTTCGTCGCGGTTTGCAATTGTTACCTGCGGCAAAAACGTACATGAATAGCTCTCTGTCGTCTTCGAGCCGTTGTGGATAACACATGTTATCTTTAAATTCATTTTTGATGCACGTGTAGCGAAATTCTTGCTTAATGTGGAGACACAAATATTACTGCGTTCGTTCAGTTAAGTATTTACTCTATTTAATTTAATCTGGATCTCGATTGAGAACGTTTTGGTAAAACACGTGCTCTTTTCTTTTTTTTTTTGCGGCACATCAAGGTCACTCGCTACCTGAGTGATCTGGTTATTTAATTCTGGTACCCCTTTGAAATGTAACATTTATAGTAATTTCTGTTTAACATTATTATTAACCACGTTAACCGTGTGGTTAAGGTTTATTTCGTTTATCTACTCAATTTTGGTAATTTAGCACTTTAAGTAATTCTGCTTACATTTATGTGTATTTATATATCCGCGTAATTATTATTGATTTAGCGGCGATTTTATATTTCATGCTGTACTTATGTCCACTCTCAAATCCGTCCGTTAATGTTGCGACCCCGTGGTACCCATAACTTTTCTTTGTTGATATCACTTACGTTATATACGAGAATATTGTATGTAGACTTCATTTAGATAGTAGAACCGATCAGTTGGTCGATAATAAGTTAGGGTTTGGTTTGAGCGTAACATGAATGGATGTTAATCACTAGTTAGTGATCGAATTCACGTTACGTTTCATTAATTTTGGGTAAACTATTATTACTGATTCCCTTCATTTGTGTTATCATTTTGATCGCATCATATACCTTCATCTGCTCCGATGTTTAACCTGTAATACGTTCAAGGGTAATTCACCACCAACTATCTTTGGTATTACGAAGATATCGGTACGAGTCACGTCAAGGCTCAGACCCTGGCGAAGGGGTTGTAAGCGAGAGAACCAGGAAGGAACCGCTTCCGTATTTATACTTTTGGATAAACGGATGAAAACCATCCAATCCCAGTTACGGACTCAAGAGGACTTTGAGAGCTTTGTATCATTTCTTTGTATTTGTTTTAAGAGTCAAAATCAATTTGTTCAATGTTATTAACTCGCAATTTGTAACTTCATTTATTTGGTTAACTTAACTTCCTTTAAACTATCTGCATCCATTATATTAAATTGTGGCCTATCTCTAATCGTCCTGTAATTCAACGCAGGATTATTACTATCGTTGGGTAAATCGACTACCAAGCGAGTCACCTGGGGCGAGGGCAAGCGGACGGAACAACTTCTTTGCCGGATCCAAGGCGTCCTGCCGTTGGTAGGGCTGGCGCCCAAAACAAATCAACCTTGGACTACCGCTAGCCGCCACACCAACTTATCCGCCGGCCCGTTGGAACATCGCTCCCACGGACTCACTTGAGTATCACCATTCTTTCTTTTCTTTTTATTGTATTTAAATTCACCATAACGTCCACGTAACTTTAAAATGTATTAGGCATTAGAGTGTATGGCCACGCTCCCAGTTAAGGCATTTTTATTTCTCTTTATGTATAAACATTGTCGAGTTGATCTGAACCGTGTTTCATTTAAGTACCACACCTCAGCTAGTAGCTCGCAACCCCTCCCTTCTCCATTGAGTTAGCCTGGCTCACATCCCTTTATGCCGCTGTATCGTCAAAAATACCGTGACAACACGTAAATTCACAAACAACACCATTCACACACCACTAAAAATACACTCTCAAAAAATCACACCCATAAACACAGTCAAATACTTAGGAATACATCTACACAGAACGCTAAAACACGGCCAACACATCAAACATGCATTAATGAAAGCCCACGCCGTCCTGTCCAAACTTTATCCTCTACTCATCAAAAACAGCTCACTTTCCATAAAAAACAAACTTCTCATCTTCACCGCAATCATTCGCCCAATCATCACCTACGCAGCCCCAGTCTGGTGTAACGCACCGATCACCACCACACAACCCTTGCAACTCCTCCAAAATAAGTGCCTTCGGCTGGCCACCAGCTCTGATAGATACACCCGAATAACACAACTACACGAAGACACTAACATACCATACATTACAGATTACATACAAGAAACATCACAAAAATTTTACAAAAACACACAATATAATTCAAACACACTTATAAAAAACATAACACTTACCCGCGACAACAACACTACAAGTAAACTCAAACACAAGTTACCCTATCAAAACTTACCCATATTTCTAGAGGGGTTTCATGGGCAGAGCACATAACACTAACACGCACAACTACACTTTACACTACTCACACACACGCACACTACACAACACAAAACAAAACATACTCTCGCACACAAAACTGTACATCCATCACCAACAAACATACAATATTTTAAATTAGTTAAGTTAGTTTATAAGTTTTAACAAAAATATTGTTTTCAATATATTAAATGGGTTTTCTGGCACCTCCTTTCCCACAAAACACAATCTCAACACACAATGTACAACAAAAATGTATAACAAATACAATTACACCATGTTCAAGCGCACAACGCAATAACACTCATACACAGATATACACTCCCCTTGTGAGCAGGAGCTCTGACAAAACCAACCATGTTGTCCACACATTAGTATATAAGTATTATTGTAATAAAAAATAAAAATAAATAAAGAATGTTGAAAATGAAAAATGGTGCGAAAGGTACGCGGTTTTATTCTTGGCTTCGGACAATTCAATTTTCATATTTATTTGCGAATCTAGGCAGATTTTTATTCAAGCCTAGATTCGTTCAATTAGCATTCTAGTATATATACGGGCCCCAGTTGAGCCGTAGAATCACTTGCCTCTATGCGAAGTGTCTTGACAGTGGTCTGCCTTGTCGACACCTAGTGATCCGAGCGTTAAAAAAACATACCGTCTACCGAGATGGTCGTGACCGTGGTCTTCCTGGTCGACACCGAGGTTCCCAACCTGCGTGGTGAGTACGAAACGTTAGCGTACGTCATCCACACCGTTTCTTTTCCTTCTCGTGCTTAGCGGCAGCCGTGGTTCTCCTGGCCGTAGCTAAGTGTGAGTTCCGACCGTTTCTTTCGCCCGTTCCGTTTACCGGTTCGCGTATTTTCGCGTTCTATACCGTCGCGTTTCTTTCTCATGCTTAGCGGCAGCCGTGGTTCTCCTGGCCGTAGCTAAGTGTGAGTTCTGACCGTTTCTTTCACCCGTTCCGATTACCGGTGCGCGTTCTTTAGCGTTCTGTATCTTCGCGTTACTTTTCTCGTGCTTAGCGGCAGCCGTGGTTATCCTGGCCGTAGCTAAGTGTGAGTTCTGACGGTTTCTGACACCCGTTTCATTTACCGGTTCGCGTTCTTTCGTTTCGATAACGTCGCGTTTCTTTTCTCGTGTCTAGTGGCAGCCGTGGTACTCCTGGCCGTAGATAGACAGGATTTCCGACCGTTTTACCAACCGGTGATCTTACCGGTTCACGTTTTTTTTTCTATTTCATTTCTAGGGCCGTATTTTGCCATAACTTCGACCATTCATCCGCCGCCGACCGTTAACTTGTATGTTATTTATGTTTGGTTATTTTAGACGAATAATAAAAACCCCGGTAACAATACTATCGTTATATATAAAATAAACCCTGACCCTTCCGCTGCAGCTTGTCCCGGCAACCCCCCCTAGTAAGTGCGTCCGCAGTAAAATAAAGCTGTAACCGCTGAAGGCGCCCGAGCACCAGGCAACCGACGCAAACTAGTAAGGGGTTACTTTGTTACGTGGGCAATACCAGGCCCAGATAACGTTACAATTAAATGCCTATATGAATGTCAACCTACATTATGAAATACTATTATCTATTTCTATAACAATACCGGAGCATGTAAGGAAGAAATTGCCTATAAAAAAAGAGATAGCACAGTGTATTACGGTATTATTTTCTTGTTTCTGTTAAACGTGTGATTGGTAAAGTAAACAACAAAATTTAATATAAATAATATATATTAATATAAAATATCTACAGTGTCATGCACCGAACTTTCTTATCCGCATATGGGTTAAACCATATCGTAGTTACATTAGTTTTCTAATTTATAATATTCGTTCTAACATTTAGTTCGCGTTTACAGTAGATATATTTCTTAGAAACAATATAAAATGTCTAACTTGAAATTATTTAAGTCTATTTTGTTAAACAACTGACAGGCGCAGATGATACGATTTATGTAAAAATATATATATAATAAGCAGAAATTTAATTTGAAGCCATTACTCTTTTTGGAAAAATAATTCAAACAAAAGTTGTGCTAAATATAAATACCTTTAATTTTTGTTCATGAAATTTTTCTGTAACTGTAACCATTTTTGAGTAATTGCAGAAAATGCAAAAATTGACTAGAGCAAACAGGCACTTCCGCTTTGAATATTTTTTTCAAAAATAGGAGGTGCACACCTCAGGCATTTGCAAATCTTAAGTTTAAAGTTTCATAATTTTAGCTTCAACCGTTTAGGCTGTAGGGAACATACACACACACACACACACACACACAGACACACACACACAGACACACACACACACACACACATACAGACGGACGTCATTCCAAAAATAGTTGGAATCGATTCAGGGAAGGTCAAAACGTATATTTCCGTTAAAATCTCGAGATCGAAAATTGTCATGATTACAATACTTACTTATACTGCGTATAAGAAAGTAAAAATAAATATCTGCAGTGTCATGCACCGAACTTTCTTATCCGCATATGGGTTAAACCATATCGTAGTTACATTATTTTTCTAATTTATAATATTTGTTCTAACCTTTAGATCGCTTTTACACTAAATATGTTTCTTAGAATAAATATTAAATGTCAAACATCAAATTATTTAAGTCTATATGATACGATTTATGTAACAATATATATAATAAGCAGAAATTTAATTTGAAACCAGTACTTTTTTTGGAAAAAAGATTCAAACAAAAGTTGTGCTAAATATAAATATCATTAATTTTTGTTAACAAAAATTTTCTGTAACTGTAACCATTTTTGAGTAATTGCAGAAACTGCAAAAAATGACTAGGGTAAACATGCACTTCCGGTCGGAATATTGTTTTCAAAAATAAGAGGTTTTCGTGCCAGGCACATACAAATCTTAAGTTTAAAATTTCATAATTTTCCCTTTAGCCGTTTGGGCTGTTGAGCGCTCACATACACACAAAAATCGTTGGAATCGATTCAGGGAAGGTCAAAACGTATATTTCCGTTAAAATCTCGAGTTCGAAATTTTTCATGATTACAATACTTACTTATACTGCGTATAAGAAAGTAAAAAGAGATACATAACTGGGCACGTGGCCGATACAGATTAAATTAAATAACAAATTTGCTTTTTTTTAAATGAACAAAAGTGATACTTAGTAAATAAATATATATAGAATATACTCAAATGAGCACATAAGAGCAGTGATCCAGATATATACAAACAGATTATACAAATCTAATAGATAACAAATATTACGAATAAACGAAACAAAATGCCCCTTAGTAAATCTTGAACTGTCGAAGATTATCAACTTAACACAAATAATAACAGCTGCAGTGCCATGCACTGAATTTTCTTATACGCATTTCGGTTAGAGCATTTTTAGCCTATTTCTATAATTTATAATATTTTATTAATATTTGGAACTCCTATTCACTAAATTATTTCGTAGAATAAATGTTAAATGTCGAACTCTAAATTAGTTAATTATTTAGTTTTTCTATTAAAGAATTTACAGGCTTAGTTGATACGATTTATGTGAAAATAATTATAATAAGAACATATTTCAATAACCATTTTCTCGTTTGCGGTACCTTTTTTGAAAAAAAAATTTAAACAAAAGTTATGCAAAATATTAATATATTTAATTTTAATTTATCTGTTAGTGCAACCATATTTGGGTAATTGCAGAAACCGAATAAAATGACTAAAATAAACATGCACTTCCGGTTTGAATACTGTTTTCAAAAATAAAAAATTTTCATGCAAGGCGTATTAAAATCTTAAGTTTGAAGTTTCATAATTTTACCTTCAGCCGTTTGGGCTGTAGAGAAATTTTTCATGATTACTAGACTTACTTATACTACGTATAACTATTACAGAATAACGAAATATAATAAATTTGTGTAAATAAAAAGAAATAACCAGTAAAATGGCGGACATTTATACAAAAATTAATTATACATAAATTCTTATCGCATCCGTAATGTTTTCGCTTCGACAGACTGGGCAAGAGACTAATCATATTTTATTTAAATATATCATTTGTTTTATTTTGAAGCTATCCTGAAGGCTCAAGTAACTTACCTTTTGTGAAGATAGAGAGTTGTCTGCAAAAGGTAAGGCGCAGGCATACGCAGCAAATTCCACATTCTCTTATAGAATATGCAGCAATTATGCAGATGGAAGAATGGCGGATATTAACTACAACGGCAACGGACAATAGTTTCTTTTCCGAAAAAATACGGGCAATGAATAATTCGCAGCACGTTGTATTTTTGGAGGACAGTTTTATTCGCGAGGTGTTTTCACATGCAACTGAAATGCATATTGACTCCACGTTAAACGTCTTTGAATGCATATTAGTTGCTGTGTATTCACGTTATGAAATTTGACCATATAAGTTATCAGATCGCATAGTGTTCAATTTATACTAGGGTAAAACGACCAGTTTTGGCACAGTTAAGAAAATTCTCTACTCTTTTGAGGATTAAAAAAAATATGGATAATATATTTATATAATAATTGAAAATTTTTAAAGTTTAAGTGTTTTATAAAGTAAAAAAAAAAATTAAATTGTTTATTGATGTTTTAGGTAATTTTGTTCACAATTTATAATTCGATGTTAAAATGCCAGTTTTTAGACGGTGGTTGCCTTTAAGCGCACAGTCCTTTCTAGTAATAGCACGGCAAATTATATTTTTTGTTAAATGAACTAGGTAAATCAATAAATAAATAAGTTCTATTATATATTTAATTTTGATTAAATATGGTTTATAAATTTACATATTTTAGCTAGTCTTTATAAAAGAACACTTACAATAGCTTTGTTTTCTAAAGTTTTAAATTACATAGGTAGTATATCTATCTAAAGGTAAATTATTATAAAATTATAATTAATATAAACAATGAAAAGTTTAATTCCTTCTTTCTATTCTATTTTCTTCTTCATATGAACAAACTGTTGTAGGGCCTCTTTTTGCAATTATTGGAGTCTTGTTATGATACTTTGCAAATAGTGTACTGGGTGGTATGCCATATA
>OX122897.1:14220962-14313657 GCA_944738965.1 Nebria brevicollis | reverse complement strand
ATTAGCAACATTATATTTTAACTCTCTATGTAGGATATTTTCAATATTTTGATTTTAAAAAATTGGCGGTCATTTTATAAAAATTTGTATGTTTTAAGGTAAAAAAGTTTATGAAACTGTGCACCAAACAAAAACTTACAATTCTATGGAAAATATCCTACGTACGTAACTATATTATACTATGGGGAACATTCTTGCAAAATTTCAAGTCAATCCGATGAAAGTTGTAAGAGTAATCTGACACGCAGATTTGAAAAACATAGTTTCGAAAAAACGAGATTAAATGGTCTAAATAGGGTTCATAATATGGGTCGGTAATTGTCTGAGAGCCGGTGTGTGCGCGCTCGGCAACCCGAGAATCGCGCCGAGACAGCTTTATTTAAATCAGCTTATAACACAAGAAAAAGGTGTCGGCCCATTTTAATTGTATGAATTTCGATTCTATATACTCCAATAAACAATTTAAGATCAAACATTTTTTTTCGGTTTTTGGATATGGTGGTATCCTGCCTTGAGGGGACATAGCAATTTCGAATTAATATATATTTTTTTTACATGTAAATATTTAAATGATAATGAAGACATATCTTAATGAATGTTTTATTAGTACTATTTAACTATACAATAAAATGTTTTTTAATTTTTTTTTTGGCCCCGCGGTTCTGCTAAAAAGTTTCAATAAAATATTTATAAAATAGGCAGAAAACGGGGTTATAACATCAAAGCCGCTATAGAATGAACTAAACATCTGCAGCGTCATGCACCGATCTTTCTTAAACGCATATGGGTTAAACCACATCGTAGTTTCATTATTTTTCTAATTTATAATATTTGTTCTGACCTTTGGAACACTTTTACGCTAAATATATTTCTTTGAATAAATATAAAATGCCAAACTTCAAATTATTTAAGTCTGTTTTGTTTTTTTTGATAAACAATTGACAGGCGCAGATGATACGATTTATGTAAAAATAAATATAATAAGAAATTTCAAGAGCAATTTTCTTGTTTCAGGTACCGTTTGAAAAATAGTATAAGTAAGTATTGTAATCATGAAAAATTTCAATTTCGAGATTTTATACGTTTTGACATGCCCTGAATCGATTCCAACTATTTTTGGAATGACGTCCGTCCGTCTGTCTGTGTGTGTGTGTGTGTGTGTGTGTGTGTGTGTGTGTGTCTGTGTGTCTGTGTGTCTGTGTGTGTGTGTGTGTGTATGTGTGTCTGTGTGTGTGTATGTTAGCGCTCTACAACCCAAACGACTAAAGGGAAAATTATGAAATTTTAAACTTAAGATTTGTATGTGCCTGGCAATAAAACCTTTTATTTTTGAACACAATATTCCGACCGGAAGTGCATGTTTACACTGGGCATTTTTTGCAGATTCTGCAATTACTCATAAATAGTTGCAGTTACAGAAAAACTGTTGCAATAAAAATTATAGACATCAGCATTTTGTACAACTTTTATTTGGAACTTATTTTCCCAAACGGTACCGGAAACAAGAAAATGGCTATTGAAATTTCTTCATATTATATTTATTTTTTCATTATCTGCGGCTGTCAATTGCTTATCAGAAAAAACAAAACTGACTTAAATAATTTGAAGTTTGACATTTTATATTTATTCTAAAAAATATGTTTAGTGTGAAGTGTTCCAAAGGTTAGAACCAATTATAAATTAGAAAACTAAAATAGGATGGGATTTAATCCAACAGTGTATAAGAAAGTTCGGTGCATGACACTGCAGATGTTTTTTTACTGAGTTTCCTTTTTATATTATTAAAATCATGTTCATAAAGGTTCATTCTAACAAACTCTATCAAAAAACAAAATTTCGATTTTTTAAAAATTTGTAAGTGCTATATCCCCTTAAGGGGACATTACAGGTTGCAGGCCTGAAAAATGGGTCAACTTTGGGAATTTTTTCTCTATTATTGACCATTTATTCAACAATATTTTACCACTGTGTCGGGTCCCGGGCCCCTCCTGGTCATCTAAACTAAAAAACGCACATTGGTCAGTAAACTATAATAAATTTTCTGGATTTTTAACGTGATTTCAAAAATTTTTTTGGAAATGACAACAACATTGCGACCGTGTGAAAAAAAAATGATGAAATTTCTATTGCTTTTTCGAGCTTAAAACGTGATAAAAATAGTAAAATTTAACAATAATTGAATGAAAATAAATTCAGGATCCAGTACATTTTTTCTAGTTTTCAGCCCAATTCATTTCAAGTCAATTGGTTGAGTCGTTTGACCGCAGTCGACGACACAGTAAAAAAAAAAGCTGACGTGTCTGTCACTTGTAACAAATCAAGCTAGTTGCGTACCTGGTTCAGTTTTGCTGAGCTAGGTAATTCACGATTAACAAATGCAACTAGCTACGTCATATCTAGCAACAGTTGCAAAAAAATTGTACATTCCGCATTTAGCGAAATGTTGCTAGGTCGGGATTTGTTTGCAGTATCGGCCATTTGAATTTAGGTCAAAATTGAGTATAAAACCGCGATGTCGCTTGACATCGAGGTCTCAGTTCAGATTGCGATTAGCGAGCATTATTTTGTCAGTAAGTAACTTAAGCTTTATTCAGTATCTTTTTGTAAATTCATTTTTGTTGTCGTATTTGTTATATTTTTTATTGTTTTGAATTAAATTGTTATTTATTGTTAAACCAATTTAATCTCTAACGAGCTAACCCCAGTCTGGACCTTAAAGTGTGTATTAGAAGATCTCACCTAAAAACCAACCACCAGGTGAGTATAGAAGAAACACCGCTACACGCATATAGTTAAGAGGGAGCCAAACGCGTGCACGTTCTCTTAAGACGCGCGTTTGTTACATTGGCGCAGTCGGTAGGATCAGTAACTCTGTGTGATCTTCAATCACCAGTACTGAATTTCGAAACGGCTTAACTATTTGTAGTGTAGTGATATCAGGATGCCGTTTGCTGGGCGTGATATCTCCACAGCGGTGGAAACGGCGCACACAACTACAGCAACAGTAACAACGGTAACAACGGCACACACTTCTGAGACCGCAACATCCTTCGCACCACCACCCACCTATAAAGACATACAAACCTCAGATGTACACAGAATTCCTTTTTCCTATCATTTACCTCCCTTAACGAATCCTTCCACACCAGGTCGGACGAAGTGGGCAAATGAGATGGATAGTGGAGCGCGACTTCATACTGGGCCAATCTTTGCGGACCCATCAGCGATGAACGCATTACAGAGTATCGAACATTATTCCGGCGGAGCGGATTTAGAATCATTTTTCGACGGGGTAGCTACAACCGCGGGATGTTACAACTGGTCGGAAATTCAGATCGTGACGGCAATGAAACTAAGACTTAAGGGCGACGCACAGTCCTATTTTTACGCGTTGCCGGCAGATAAAAGACCGACCACGGTTTGTGCATTCAAAACTTGGCTAATCCGATTGTTTGGGAGAAAAATAGATACCGCTACCGCCGAACGCGAATTTTTAAAAATGTATCGGTTGAAAGAGGAAACACTCTGTAAATTCGTTTTCCGATTAGAATCAGCCGCCGCGGATCTATATCGTGGTCACAATAATGATGAAGATTCGAGAATCAGAAATCATTTTAAGAGAGAAGCCGCGCTAATACAACAATTTTTGGACGGTTTAGATACGCGTTTGAGTAACGAAGTACGTAAGCATAAAAACTTTTATACGGTGGAGGAAGCCCTTCCGGTCGCGGAGTATTATGAGGAGGTTTTATCGCGAGAGGTTAAAATATCAAAAGCCGATATGCACAAGACGGCTATACGGGCCGTGACGAATATAAAACATTCTCGGGATCGGGAAAACGGATCCTCGGTACAAAGGGGCCGGTGCAAACGGAAAAAGAGCACCAAACCGCGATCTGCAAGCAGAACAATCGGGTATCAAGCGCAGACACCACAGTGTCTTTTAAACGCGAAGACTGTCTCGGGGGAGACCCAACGCCGGACAGTTTAAGGGAAGCCTTTCCAAAATTAGTTCCTCGGGTCGCGGATTCAAACGACGGTGGCAGCAAACGATTAAACGTTTGCATGCTTAAGGTTATTCAGATACCTGAGTTAGGAATCCGGAGGGAGACTGATTTGGAAAGGGACGCGAGCCACGAAACGAAGAAGAACGTGGCAAATAGCGAACCGCTTGCGGTTCGCACGGATCACAAACGTCTGGCAAGCGAACCACGGGCGGTTCGCACGGATTTCATTGAGGAGGGCACTTCTCAACTGGATCAAAGGTTGCCAGAAAAAGAGTCATTCAAGGCTCGCACGGATCTGATTGCGGAGGGCACTCCTCACCCGGATCACTTTCGTCTGGCAAGCGAACCACGGGCGGTTCGCACGGATTTCATAGAGGTGGCCACTTCTCAACTGGATCAAAGGTTGCCAGAAAACGAGTCATTCAAGGCTCACTCGGATCTGATTGAGGAGGGCACTTCTCAACCGGGTCATTTTCGTCTGGCAAGCGAACCACGGGTGGTACGCACGGATTTCATAGAGGAGGGCACTTCTCAGTTCGATCAAAGGTTGTCAGAAAACGAGCCATTCATGGCTCACACGGATCTGAGGGAGGAGGGCACTCTTCAGTCTGGTCATATTCGACTGGCAAGTGAACCATGCAAGGTTCGCACGGATTTTATCAAGGAGATGAATCAAAATTTCCCAGAACGCGAGCCACTCGTGGATCGCACGGATTGGACTGGGAGTGGCACCTCTCAGTTGGATCAACCATTGTTAGAAGACGAACCTACCGTGGTTCGCACGACTTTGACAGAGAGGGGCACCTTTCCGTCAAAGATAAGAAGGAAGAGATCGCGACAGAAAATTGAGAATTTTGTTTGGTCGCGAGAAACTTCAACGATTTCCGCATGTCACATGGTACACTCTTCATTCGAGCATGAGCCGATCGCGTTAGAAGAGCACGGTCTCTTAGTAACGCGAAGTGCAGTTGAGAAGGCGAACTCTGTTTGCCGGATACCGCTCGTATCAGTAGAAACTGGATGCGAGGTAAGCAAGCAAGATTCGCGCATCGTCAACCACACCGAAAACTATCCGCTGACTCAGAAATTCAACGTGGGTCAATTACATGCAGATGACCGGCATTTGTTATCATGGTTTTTAGATAAAAATGCAGTTCTATTAAAACCAAAGTATCAGATAAGCGGAGGAGACGCAGCACCACGGAAGACTCAGCTACGTTGGAAGGGAAACTAGAACCCTCTGGGGCACTTCCAGGGGTGAAAGGGATCAAGTACGTGTCAACAAAAATCCGGCGGGCTATGCAGTTTCACTTATGGGTGATCCAGAGACGTCGCTGGATTTTTCTATCAACAACTGAGAAAAATCCAGCAGAATTCCGATTTAATGGCGCAGGTACTCACCAAGATGCTATTTCTAGAAATAACAGTCAAGAAGCAAGTGAGTGACCTGGTTTGCGATGCCATTCCAAAACGATGCCACCCATGAGAGACGAACAAGAAAATCAGATTGGTTCTTGCCCGCGACACCCCTGATGTCATTAGCGACCTGGTTAGGCAGCCGGACTCTTAAGTAGGAAGATCATGGATTGCCTCGTGGGAGTTCTATTACCAGGAACCGCCCGCGAAAGAAGACCCTCTCTTCTTACCACCCCTATCTCCAACTCGGTGCTAGTGGTACAATAGTCATGTGACAGTGCGAGTGACAGACAATCGTATCTTTTAGGATAAATTAGTGTTTAGAGCAATCGACCTAAATTCAATAGAGGACTGAATTCATCTTCAATGGAATTCAGTCTAAAGGGGACGGTAATGTAACAAATCAAGCTAGTTGCGTACCTGGTTCAGTTTTGCTGAGCTAGGTAATTCACGATTAACAAATGCAACTAGCTACGTCATATCTAGCAACAGTTGCAAAAAAATTGTACATTCCGCATTTAGCGAAATGTTGCTAGGTCGGGATTTGTTTGCAGTATCGGCCATTTGAATTTAGGTCAAAATTGAGTATAAAACCGCGATGTCGCTTGACATCGAGGTCTCAGTTCAGATTGCGATTAGCGAGCATTATTTTGTCAGTAAGTAACTTAAGCTTTATTCAGTATCTTTTTGTAAATTCATTTTTGTTGTCGTATTTGTTATATTTTTTATTGTTTTGAATTAAATTGTTATTTATTGTTAAACCAATTTAATCTCTAACGAGCTAACCCCAGTCTGGACCTTAAAGTGTGTATTAGAAGATCTCACCTAAAAACCAACCACCAGGTGAGTATAGAAGAAACATCGCTACACGCATATAGTTAAGAGGGAGCCAAACGCGTGCACGTTCTCTTAAGACGCGCGTTTGTTACACACTGAACTCTTATACGCGTTTTAATTAGATCATTAGAATTAAAAAAAAATTGAGAAATTTAATTGTTTTATAAATTCTAATGATCTATCCAAAATGAGTGTACGAAATTATATTAACATATACGAAAGTATATTGACAAACTTATGCTCAGATATCTTATATTTATTTTAAGAAAATTTGAAAATTTTGATAAATATAACAAAAATATCGTCCGCTAAATATATCCGCAATTGTATACAAATGAAACAATCAGCAACAATACACAAACCATTAAATATAAGATCAGATTTCTTATCGAGATAAAACGGAAACTGAAATTTTAGTTAGTCGTGGCATAGCGTATGACATCATTATAGTAGCCACCTTTAGTGCGGAGGTAGCACTACAATATTAAGCGCTGCTTTACGTTAAACGACAGTATATAGTTGTCTGTAGATTAGCAACAGACATGCCGTGGCGAGTAGATTAACTACTAGCAGAGGTGAAATATATAGAGCTAACTTCCGCTACTAGACGTGAGATGTATTGAATGTAATATTGAAAATAACCCAATTTTTGTTGTAGCCGGTACCTTTTCTTAAAATACTTTTCAAATAAAAGTTATGCGTAATATTAATATCTTTTATTTTTATTCTTACTAATTTTGCTGTAAGTACTACCGTTTTTGAGTTAATGCAGAATATTGAAAAAACACTCTTTTTTTTGAAACCAGTACGTTTTATGAAAAATATTTTCAAAAAAACGTTATGCGAAATATCAATACCTTTTATTTTTATTCTTAAAATTTTACCGTTTTTGACTTATAGCAGAAAATGCAAAAAATGGATAGAGTAAACATGCACTTCCTGTTGGAATATTCTTTTCAAAATAGGAGGTTATCTTTCCAGGCACATACAAATCTTAAGTTTGAAGTTTCATAACTGTATTTTTTACCGTTTTGGCTGTAGAGCGCACACATACACACAGACAGACACACACACACACGCACACGCACACACACACACAGACTCAATTCAGGGAAGGTCAAAAGATATATTTCCGTTAAAATCTCGAGATCAAAATTTTTCATTATTACAATACTTACTTATACTGCGTATAAGAATGTAAAAAGCGCCAAATTTGTATTTCAGACAATTTCAAATAGCAATAAATATGTAATTATGGATGGGCCCCGTTAAATTTTAAGAGTAAGCGACACTTCAACTTTCCAGTTTTGTGTAATCATGAAAAATTTCGATCTCGAAATTTTAACGGAAATATACGTTTTGACCTTCCCTGAATCAATTCCGACTATTTTTAGAAATATGTCCGTATGTGTGTGTGTGTGTCTATATGCTCTACATTCTAAACGACTGAATGTAAAATTATGAAACTTTAAACTTAAGATTTGCATATGCTTGGGGTCTGCAACACTTATTTTTGAAAAAAATTTAAAGCGGAAGTGCCCGTTTATCCTAGGAATTTTTTGCAGTTTCAGCAATTACTCAAAAATGGTTACAGTTACAGAAAATTTTTATGAGCAAAAATTAAAGGTATTCATATTTAGCAAAACTTTTGTTTGAATTCTTTTTCCAAAAAGAGTACAGGTTTCAAAATAAATTTCTGCTTATATATATTTTTACATAAATCGTATCATCTGCGCCTGTCAATTGTTTATCAAAGAAACAAAATAGACTTAAATAATTTGAAGTTTAACATTTAATATTTATTCAAATATATTTAGTGTAAAAGCGATCTAAAGATGAGAATATTTGTTCTAATCTTTAGATCGCTTTTACGCTAAATATATTTCTTAGAATAAATATTAAATTTCAAACTTCAAATTCTGCAATCCGTCTAACAAATATTATAAATTAGAAAAATAATGAAACAACGATGTGATTTAACCCCAATGCGTATAAGAAAGTTCGGTGAATGACTGCAAATGTTTTATTCATCCGGAACCGATAGTTTTGAGGTAAATTAATATTTAATTTATGATTCATATCGCCGAAATTGCTATAGAAAAATTTTGGCAACGCTAAGCTGATTAAACAATCTGTCATTTAGTGAATTATTGCTTCTGATTCTATTAACTTCTCTGATATATGCAGGCGTTCACTCAGATTTCTCGCAACCAAATGCTGGCAATGAATGACGATGAAGTACAGCAAGCACGTCTGAAACTTTATTTTTAAGTACGCTGTGTCCCCCTATCACAGCCGCTCTGGAGCCATCAGCAGCAGCTGACTTAATAATATTCTTCAAAGGAATTTCCTTTTCGTTAGAAAACTTTACCAGTGTTTAATTAAATATGGTTTCTCCTTTTGTATCTGTCTCTTAATTTCTAGCAAATAATAGTTCTTGACATATTTTCTCATCTTTGATAAACCTCACGTATAACAACAATAATGCTTCATTAGATGACCAAGTAGCCTCATCCAACTGGATTGTAAATTGCCAAGTCTGCAGATGATTGCACACTACAATGATTCTTCAATGTTTTCAGCCATATCATTAATTCGCCTTTGCTTGCACAGAACTATTGCTGAAAGGAATTTTTCGGAAAATATGTACATAAATGCCGCTGGTTTATGAAGCACAGTAGTTATTACTTATTAAAAATTATATCTTCCCCAATAGTGTGTGGTTTTCCGGTTTTAGGAATTAGCAATGAGATATTGTACGAAGTTCGAAGTCCGTCATGGTCTTGCTTGGAAGCTGCTGAAAATAGTTTTGATATAGTTGGCTGAGCTTCGTTATTCTTTACCAGGTTTTGAAAATCTTTTTCTTTCTTATCCGAGTGCATTTTATTAAAATGATCTTGTAGTCTACAAAGTTTCATCGCTTCTTCGCTACATTTGAAAATGTTTTTCGACAAATAAGGCACATTGGCGAAGATGGATTTGTGGAATTTTCAATGAAACCGTATTTAATATACTCCGCACAATACTGCCGTCTCTTGTTTTTTTGTGTCCGACATGGTTTTGTCTTCACAGATACGTGACTTTAAAAAACCTGCTACCGATTGCGTGCGAAAATGCTAATGAAAATAAAATAAACAATTACTGCAACAATTATATTATAGTCTAGAAATGCAACACGCACCGACAGGAAAAGATAAACGTCACGCATGTGAACGAATTCTTGTTGAGCAAGTTAGAACAAGCACCGATAATCATGTCAATTCATGCAGCATTGCAAAACTCGTGTTGTTGAACTTGCTACAAACACGAATTAAGACAGCCGTAATAAATAAAACAATAACAGGGCAGGAATAAGGAATGAAATTAATAATATACAGTGAGCGCAAAAAGTATTCGTACAGGCCAAGTTTTCATAATAAAACTACATTTAAAGAAAAACTATTGAAGATAGTTCAAAAATAAAAATATGTGTAATTATATGGAGTCATATGTTTATTTAATTTACGAAAACTATTCATCAAAAATAATATTAATGTGGAAATAAAAATTAAAAACCAATAGCATAATAAAAATTATTCGTACATGTAACAAATTGTTATAATATTATCAATTTTACACTAATAACCTATATTTTTTGGATATCTATTGGCTATAAATTTAGTCTGTTTGGTATTAAATTTACCAAATACTTTAAAAAATATTGAAATGCTATATCATTCTTCATGGTGCTCAATTTTCAAATAGTTTTTATTAGAAATTAGCTGTTTTCTTATTTATTTTTCATCTTAGGTCCATAATTACTCACTTTTATTAAAGTCTGATTATTCGGAAGGCATTTTCGATAGCTTGGTGTATTAAAAAGGATACACAATCTGGAGTACCAAGCGCTATGTTTTGAATCATTGTCTTGCATGAATATGACATTTCTCTTGGCTCCCATTTTCTCCATGCTAAGAATGAAATATTCTTTTAAGATGATGATATAAACTATATAATCCATAATTCCAACAATTGCGTGTAGTTTTACAATACCAGCAACATTCATACATCCCCATACAAGTATATGTCCGCCACCGTGTTTTACTAAACGAAGTAAGCTTATTTTGTCAAATTCTGTTTGTGTTTTTCTCCCTTAGTGCCCCTACCATCCGAACCAAAATTATTGTTTTTTGAGTCATCAGGTTATATAACTTTATTCCAAAGCTAAATTTTCATTTATGAAGTCTATAACAAACGCCAATCGCTTCTTTCTATTAACTTCGTAATCTCAATATTTTCTTCGACCATGATACCCAGTATATCCTAGTACATTTCGGATAGTACACGGACACAAATATATTTCAGTGGTAATTTACAGTTCTTCAGTAAATTTTGGTTCAATAATTTATGGAATTTCTTTAATTTTCCTTGCAGTTCTCCGACGATCAAGGAGACTGACTCTGGTGACCGGGTCACTTCTGTCTTTATATTTCGATGTTTTAGTTTCACGAAAGCTATTAATTCTATTTAAACTGTGGAATACGGTCTATATATGATACTCGAAATGTTTCTCAATGAAAAGCACTAATTATGCAATGAAATAATAAATTTTCTTTCAGTTTAACTAGTTTCTTTGCTGTTACATCTTATATTGCACAGACAATTGGTAAATGACATTTGTTTATGGAAAATTTCAAATAATAAGTTCGAGGGAGGTCCCATGTTATTGTTATTCATGCCATTCGGCGAAAGTCTATAAAATAACTGATGCTGAAACAAAAAAACTAAAGTGTACGAATACTTTTTGCGCGCTAATTTGACGTGTGTCATCGGTTTTTATTTGTTATTGGTACTATAATTTAAATTTTGTTGATTAATTTATGTATAAATATTGAATGTGTTTATCCATTATACTCAACATATTTTTATATTTTACTTGCCTTCAATTGTTTTCCTGTAAAAATAGTCTCTTTGTAAAAATTTTAACTGTACGAATACTTTTTGCGCTCACTGTAGTTATAGTACTTCGAAATACGGGGGATTCTACGATTTCCATTGCGCCTCAATTTGACGACCGATGCTTATAGAACTCGTCGAGATAATCAGCCTTATTCTCGTGTCCCTTGTTTGCGAAACAATATTGTATACGATACGATTATTGTATAGTACACAAGAAATTTAAAAAATGTTATTCTTGTGACAATTGTTTACGAAACAAGTCTTGTATGAGTTACAATATTGTGTATGAAACAAGAAATTCTAATATTTGGTATTCTTGTGACAAAATTTAGATTGAATACAATACAATATTTGCTTTCAATTATTGTATACTGAACAACACCTCCTTAGCTGTTGTTACGGAGTATTGTATTGAATGTAGACATGATTATTATATTTATTCCATGTAAAATGGCCCAAAACTATTTCATATTATTAATTGACGCTCTAGAAATTGTCTAAATTCATATAATATAGTAAAAATTTTTAAAAGAAATTGTTATATTACCCAAATATAAATTTACTCCTGAGCACCTTATTTTTTTTTTCATAATTATTTATATTTCGTTTAGAATTGGTGGCTGTGTACATAAGGATTCAACATGTAAAAATAGTTTTTCATTGCGAATTGCCCCACAAATTATTTTAAACAAAAATGACTCAAATAAAGTTTGTAGAGCTTAATATTCTGCACTCAGATCAATAAACAAAATTAATTTTGCATGCTTTAATAATTGCAGAAATTAGATTTGAAAATGTTCAAAAATACAATTAAATATTACTATAATATTAAAACAAAAAACCAATGAATTTGTGCCGTTTGAAACATGTCATTTATTTATTCTGTGATTCTCTTATTAAAATTAATTCAATTTTTTTCTAACTAACAATAAGAAAGACTTATTATAAAAACTTTTAATATCATAAAAATTGTTTACGCAAAGTTCTAGATTTATTCGCCATAATATTTCCAAATAGGCCGATGCCAAGCGTTACAACAATACACACTAATGTTAAATTGGAATTCACGGAAATGTTGCGGCCAATTTAATTTTGAATAAAATGATTACAAATAATTCATATCTTTATTATAAGAAATAATAACAATCGCACTAATTTGGATGGCGAAGAAAGAGTTCTGGAACTTGTAATTATTAATCCCATATTAAAATTAAACCATCAAGAAATTTTCCCTACATTAATTTTAATTGAATTAATATGTTTAATGTTTATTTATATCATTTTTATGAGCAACTATGTGGTTATGTTTAACGCGGTTAACTTCACAATAAACCATATACCAACTTAATAAATTTTGTTGGTAGCAATGCACGCTACCTTCATTATTGTAAGCGATAGGATATCGTCCATAATATCGTCTGACATAAGTTGGGTTTTACAAGGTGGTCACGAGAATACTAAATAAAAACAATATCTTAAAGCACATTGTAAAGTCACTTGTAATCAATACAATATTGTTTCGCAAACAAGGGACACGAGAATAAGGCTGAATGACCATATGATAGACATTTAGTTCCTTAGAAATTTATGAAATATATAAACAGCTTATCTATTCATTACTGCTCATCCTAAGGACTTATTTTTATATTACATTAGTTTCACCG
The DNA here is from genome assembly GCA_944738965.1 of Nebria brevicollis. Taxonomy (NCBI): domain Eukaryota; kingdom Metazoa; phylum Arthropoda; class Insecta; order Coleoptera; family Carabidae; genus Nebria; species Nebria brevicollis. The sequence goes on along the minus strand of OX122897.1, from coordinate 14,300,795 downwards.
CCAGAGAGAGAGTTTATTTCGTTCTCGAATAGGCATGATACTATTTGTGGATGGAATACTTTTCTATCTTAATTCTAATGCTAAACAATGCAGATATGTTTACTTTACCTTTTTAAATCCTGTACCATAATGGGATTAGAAAAAATATACTATCAGAGCAATTTTATATTTGAGAAGTATTTGTGGTGTGTCTAGGAGTCACAGAAAGCAGAATTCGTGTGAGTATGAGCAGTGCGATGTGGTAAAAAATGTCGTTCGTAGAACAGAAACGGGTCAAATGAGATGGTATGGCCATATCGAAAGAATGTCGAATGAAAAATAAACGAAAAATACGTACAGATTAATGGAGTGACAATGCAAGGCGGAGTAAATGTATAAACATGATTGGGAAAACGTTGCGAGAAAGAATTGTTGCGAGTAAGCTGAATATAAAAGCATGTATGAATAATTTAATGAGGATGAATGATGCGTATAAGGCTAAAGGTGAATGACGAAAGATTATAAAGATGTAAAGGTATGTAAAGGAGGAATGTAAAGAGTTTTTTGCCACACCTTTTGATAGGATTAGGAGTATGTAGTAAATTTGTTTTTAGTTTAGGCTGTAGAGAGCATACACACACACACACACACACTCACATACACACGCACACACATATACACACACACTCTCACAAGCGTACACATACGCGCACGTACACGGACACGCACACGTACACGCACATGGTATGGGTTTGGTGTGAGAGTGTGTGCTATATTGTTTTTAACTAATATAAATTTTAACTAATATAAATAATAAATTTTGTGTATTACGAATAGGGAGAGTTTTGTGTCTAGGGAGTTGCGTGGGTTGTTATTGTGGCTGGGGTAGTATGTGGGTGGATTAGCGGGATTGCCAGTGGTTCTTTGAGGGGAGGGGGCATCTCTTTATTTGGCTAAGGGTTGGAGGGTATCAATGTTTTGAGGGATTTGTCGTAGTTTTTGTAAGTACGTAGTTCGATGGATGCGGCCCAGTTATCGCACGTAGCTGGCGTCTTTGTGCATGTTTGAGCCAGATGACAGTTTGCAGTGGCGTGCCCCCATTGTTGACATCGGTGGCTTTGGATTATAACCATTTTATTTAGGTGTCTCTCCCACAGGACCTTTGTGTGGAAGATGTATTTGGTGTTTGCGTGCCCGTTAAGCGGGTTTAATATGTGCTTGTTCGTTGTTGTGATGAGAAATAAGGGACGCCGAGTGTTCCGCATTCGAAAAACTTTTTCCACCTCGAGCGCGGCTTTTTGGAGATCGGCGTGGAGTTCTGCTGGTGCAGGGTCGTTAACCAGTCCCTTCAGTACGAGTGCGTGTGTTTTGGTTTGTCTGTTTGAATGTGTAGTAGTGGAAGTCTTTGTCTGTGTTTATGTCGGTTATGAAGTTTTGTCGTTCTGTTTCGTTGTGTATGTAGATGTTGGTGTTATTGTTTCTGTATTTTATGTCATAGCCCTTCTGGGCAATATCTTGAATGTATGTTTTTAAGCTGTCTGTGGTTGTGAGAGTGCCAGAAATGATGGGAAAATTTATAGTGTTTTCCAAACATGAGTCAAATATATTTGTTTTCGGTTTCCTTTATGGCAGACTATAAAAAAAAGAAATATTGATATATATTTTCACATTTATTTATTTATGTATACAGAACATTATATAGAAGCATGAATTCTATTCTTCTATCTTTTACAAGGAATATCATTTTGGGATGGAATAAGTTTTCTAAATCCGAAAAATATTAACCTGGTATCCATTTTTCGAAAATCATTAAATCCTGTTATATAGCTAACTAACATGCCCACCGTAATAATCGTTACACAATTTATTATATTATAGTACGGAAGTGATAAGCGATAAAGGATAAAGGGCTCTTCTTCTGCATTGTACAATACCTCTGTTATATTGGTAAAATTTGAATATTTAGCAAATGGCATGATTTGGTCTATATTTTCAGTAATATTAAAATGAGTTTCTGTTACATTCGAACAGCTTTCAACTGAAGTAGTTAAAAGTTTTTGATTAAATATATTGTATTTTAAAGATCCAATACTCAACCAAGTCAGCAGACACACACTGGCAATAATCCCAGCGAAAGCTCCCTGAAATATTCCAATTATTAATGAAAGTAACCGACCTTGTTTTGAGTTATACCTTTGCATTGGCCCATGGAAACATAATCCCAAGTAACAATAGACCAAGCTGGATTCCATAAAAGATCCCACCAAGTATTAAAGTCACCTACAATTTTAATTATTACAAATATGACAATAATATGCACACCAAACGAATTAGAATGTTTCACATAAAATGATTTTTATTTTCACACTTTTGCATATAATTATTTTGGAATGTTATTCAAAAATTGTTTATATATCTCTCTAACCTGGAGAAGACTCTTGAACTGTTGAATAAAAGGCGCCGCAGATAGTACAATACATCCAAATATAAATACTGTGACCATCATAATAGTTCTATTATGTTTTTCTACACTAGACGATTTGAATAGTTTCTGGATTATTTCATAGTATACTATAGAAGCAACTGCATTTAATTCACTTGAAAGTGTGCTAAAATATAAAGAACACATGCGTAAACCTTTTTTATTTTAAATATAAAAAGGGCAACAATCTAAAAATCTACTAGTTTTTCAATTCATCATTCTTCGTTAAGTTTACTTGTATAATCCATCGTTAGAACTAATATTCCACTAATTTATTATTTGAATGTAGATAATTGTCATACACCCGGATGGTTTCATGTACTGTTTTATAAGGATTTTTAACTGAAACGTATATTACGTACCCTAATTGTTTGTAATAAAATTGATTGAACTAAACATACAAATTCAGCAAATAATATTAATTTTGTTAGTATATTTGTTTTTCTGGTAACTACATTTACAAAGTTTATATAATATGGGAAATTCAAATGATATAAATAAAAGTGCTCTCATCACTCAATATTGTACATGATATGCACGTCCTCTGTTACGTTCATAGCGTTCTTTAGGGCGTTGTAGAAAACATTTTACAATCATTCCGATTTTTAAAAGATCTCATCGGACAACTTAAACCAGCTAAAAACCCGCAACACTTAAGTACCTCATTACGATTTGATTGGTAAAAGAACGGTTAACAGAACGGTCGGTTATCACACCAAATACGGCCAGGAGAACCACGACTGCCGCTAGGTGCGTACTCACCACGCGGTTGGGAAACCTCGGTGTCGACCAGGAAAACCACGGTCAAGACAATCTCGGTAAAACTGTTGCTAGGCACGGTAAATTCTCGGATCACTAGCTATCGACCAGGAAAGCCACGGTCCAGACACCCAGTCTAGAGTGACTCTACTGCTCAACTGCCTATACTAGGCTGCTAATTAAACATTTTTAAGATTGCAATAATTCTGCTTAGATCCGAAAATAAATATAAAAATTGAATAGTTCGCAGCCAAGATTTGTTAAAACGATTTTCATTACGAAACCGCAAATAAACCAACAACAAATATTACGTCAAATTTTACAAAATTAAACTATACTTCTAACTCTTGAGCTAACACAGTAATGATACCAAATTCCTTACAAATCACTAACTTCGCGAATAACATACGCCCATATTATAATAAAATAATGTTTAAAACGAGCATCAATCAACATCAACAATTAATAACTAATAACTTACGACGAAATAAATTATGATCTAGAATACGAATGTGTTACGCTTTCAATTCGGTTTACGGCCCCAATAGGTCAGTAACCAGGGTGACATGGGTGTATGGCAATTGAAATTCAAGTTTCCGCACGAAACAAAAGCTGCAAAATCTCGCAACGAACGTGCGAACTCTGGTTTGGCTATCGAAATGGGACAGAGGAAACCTTTTTCTGTACAAGGCAGACATTCTCTGTGATCGCGAATTTTGGAGTGGATATTGTCAGAGATATAGTGTCCCTTAGTGGAAATTGTGAAAATCCAGCGAACTATTCGTTCGGATTCTGTGAGAGATTCGCTCAGCCCGGATTTAATTGGATATTGTCTCATCAAACCTCGAAAAGCCTAGTCATGGTTCTAAACTGCTACAGGAAAGATGTTAGTATCATAAACCGAGGTTAGTAAGGGGCAATTTTTTATATTGTCTATTATATAAGCAATGCAAAAACACGTTTATGATATTAGAAACTAGCGCGCGAGTAAAGCGATTGTAGTGTATTCTTATAAAATTTATCAAAATTCGCATGGTTCACCGAATTTAAATTTATAAAATGCATCCTTCTACTGAGAGTACGTAAAATATAAATATTTGTCTCTTATTTCATATTAATAGCATGTAAGCTAGTATATGATACATAGATATTCTTAAAATATATATTAAATTACATGACAAGCTTTTGAATATTTAGAGATAAAGCAATAAGTTTCACAGAATTCCACAAAAAAACTTAATATACATTATAGCTTAAGCCAGTTTTCTATCGAACATCGTAGGATTTTTTTCTTATTGTTGATACTTTTTATTTATTAACAAATTCAAATGCAATTTTTAGCTAAAAATCGTACTCTATTTTTGAATCACGTGCCATTTCTACAAAAATCAATATTTTTAAAATCGGGCACGTAGTCCGAGAGCTTATGTATTGCAGATTTATAATCTGTTGTCGCTTTTGTCCCAGGTCAATTAGTGGCTGTTCAACCTTTTCGCTCGATTAGTGCTGCTTCTAAAAACCTTCATGGGTTAAACAATACTAACGCCCCCAACTTCACATATTTACTAATGAAAAAAAATCATAATGTAGTCAAATTTATGTTTATTAAAGACATTTAAACGATTTTTATACAAGATGTATACATTCGTCAAGAAAAAATCTGAAAAGAAACCTTTTTTTTTCTAGCTCTAGAGTGGCTTTACCCCTTAACAAAATAGGTTTTTTAGCTTTACACAATTACTAGTAAAGTAATTATATTAGCAGGTTGCACATCATTTACAATAATAATGTAATCTTAAAGGTGCATATTTATGTACAAGAACCACAAAAACTGCCATTTTATATCCGTCATTTTGAATTTTGAAATTAAAATGTCAAATTTCATTCTAGAGACTTAAAATATATACGTGATATGTTGTAAGAGGGTGACTGGGGTGGTCACTTCTCCTCTTATATACTCGGGTTCTTGCCAAATAGACGTTTAGGGTAAGGATGAGAAAGGGGTGGTCACTAAACTACCATGGTGTCGATATAACGTAGTTGGTTATTTTTAAGAGTCCATCATACAATGCGGTGTAACAACTGCCTGTCGTTGTCCACATAGAGTTCTTATATAGTCGGTCAAACTGCTGACATAACAATATGCGATATAAAAAATCCGCAATTTTTAATTCGCCATGTTGAATTTTGAAATTCTGATTGCAGATTCAACTTTAGAGCCCTAACATAGGTAAATTTCACAATTTTTGTTTTGATATTGTCATTGGCTGATTTTTGGTCAGGGATTTGGTCGATTGAACCACTGTGCGTCGTGTCGCTATATAGCGCTTCGCTCCGTGGATATTATATTTAAGACGGTCTGGCGGAGGCCCTGTTGTCTGTCAGCGGACACTGCCCACTACACGGGTAAGTTTTTCAGGTTCTTTTTCTTGGTTTCACATTATTGTAATTAATCTGTACCTGTTTCACTTAAACTATATCACTTTTATACTGGCATCGAACTACTACTTAATGAACTGGGAGACCATTCTATTGGTCCTTCATCCTGAATTAGGTTTGTCGACCAACCAACTTATGAATTGAATCGCTTCGGCAATAGGTCGGCTGGTGCCCATATCAATAGTTAATCCGAGACACAACCGTCACCACTGTAGCAAGCCACGGTTCCACCGGTCTTGTCCGGGATCGTTCCAAGCGGGGAACGTAGCAAATGTACTGATGCTTTTGTACCATACTGACAACTCACAAAATACCGACGATAATTTTTTATGTGAACTAGCCTCTAAAACCAATATACACGAAACATCTAATTAATGAACCGAACTTATAATTAGATTTCGTGTAGCAGGTCCTATCCAAAGAGAATTATAATAAAGGATGGTTCATCAGAAGTTGGATATCAGTTAAATAAAATTACCAAATTTCGTTTCGTTCGATAATTCTGACATTCATCAGAGCTAAAATAATATTTATTTAAATGTAAAACAATTTATAATGTATCAAAAATAAGTCACTTTAAACGTTCAGCTAAGTTAAATTACATTCTGTGTTGTATAATGTTTCGCTTACCGTAAGGTTTTGTAATTAGTCCAGGTACATTATAATAAAATAAATTAACAATTTTGATATGTAAAAGAAATGTATAACAATAATAGTGTGGAAAATGGTTGAAAGTATGGAATCTACAATATTTTGATATGATTATAACTAATGGCAAAAGTACAGTGACAGTTGTATCGAAACATTGTACAACACAAAATTTAATTATATTTAACTTCGCTGAACATTTAAAATGACTTATTTATAATACATTATAAATTGTTTACATTTAAATAAATATAACTTTAGATCTGATGAAGGTCAGAATTATCGACCGAAATGTTTGCGAAATTTGGTAATTTTATTTATCTGGCGAAAATGCAGCAGCCTGTGAGAAACCAGGTTCCCCTCACTCCGAATTTCGCAAGTACAAATGAGTCTTCAGCTGTTATTTACTGCGTTATGCCGGACCTGTCATCATCAATTGAAGATTACGATGGTGAAGGAGGCGCGGGTCACGCATGATCTTGGTTGGAGTCTTTGCTCCGCACTACCAGCAATCATCGGTGGCCAGATGCATTCAAGCTAGAAATCGCTAAAAGCCATCTTGCGAGAGGCGCCCGTGAGTGGTACCTTGGTCCTCAACATCGTATCAGTACTTCGGCGGATTTCGAGGCGGAATTTCGAAAATCATTCGCCAAAGAGAGATCCTTGCCAGAGTGATGGCAACGAATGACTGCGAGGATGCAGGGAAATTGTGAGTCAGCAACAGAATATATTTATTCAAAAATGCGTCTTTGCAGAGACTTGGATCTTTCATTCGCTGAAGTGCAAGAGCAAATCCTGATCGGTTTGCGATCCAGAACTCGATGTTCAGTACTCATATGTCAGTTGTTCGACGATGAGAATGCGTTGTTCGAAGCGATACACCGTTGCAAACGCGTCGACAAAAACCGTGCTGAACGAACAACAAGCACACGAACCATCCCAAACCCCGTAGTGAAAACGATGGGACATCCAAAGGAAGATGTTAGAATCACAGTCCACCAACCAGCACAATCTAGAATAACAGAACGGCGTTGCTATAATTTCAACCAGTACTCTCACCTTGTTCGTGATTGTCCGGACCCAACGAGACCAATTCGTTGTCAAAGTTGTAATCAAGAAGGCCATCTGCAACGAAACTGTCCGTTAAACCCGCAAATGAATCGCACCAAGCCAGGAGCGCTGCTGATATCGACACCCGCTACGGATGCGGGTTAGTACATGAAATTTGTATATATTAACGGACAAGAATTCCAGGGGCTCATCGACACTGGAAGATCGAGCTGCATGTTATGTTCTACCGTAACCCTTCAAGCAGATTTACGTATGCAACTACATAGCTACGCAATATATGGATTTAGGGATACGACATCTGAAGCGGTGAAAACGCTGAGAACCGCGATGGCAGATATTACAGTGGACGGGGTCAGAGGACAAGTCGAGATACTGATTGTTGCGGATAAGAGTAAACCAGTGGAGGTGATCATAGGTCGTTCGTGGACAGAGCAACCGCACGTCACATACATGAAGATCGGAGACAAATACGAGATTAGAGATACAACAGAGTTGCCTTTTCAATACGCGGATATCGAGAAGCTAACTCGTGTTGATTTACGTGCGACGCCAGAAACCAAAATTCCAGTGAGAACTGTGAATCTTGTAGATCAAACGGAACGACACTATTAACGTCGGAGACTAGGCGCGCAGAAGAACCTGTCGTAAAATTTACCAATCACACCATTACTGTTGAAGAGGGTCAAGTAATTACGCGAGCTGAAGATGTCCTGATGTGTCAACCAAACTAAACCGTATCTTCCAGAGAACGAGAGCAGCTAGTGCAGTTGTTTCGACAATATAGGTATTGCTTCGCTAAAAAAATGAAAGGGCTCGGTTTCACCTCAATAACGGAGATGACCATCGAAGAGACGGACAACAGCAAACCTTACCGAACAACGAAAACAGACCGTGAGATTATCTCTAATACTGTGAGTCAGTGGAAGGAGTGTGGCATAGCAACCAACACAAAATCCGCTTATACCAGTACCGTACTCGTGGTATGGAAGAAATATGGAGAGCCGAGGGTAGTCGTCGATTACATAAGCAACCGTGGCCGATACCTGACATCGATGGGCTGCTGGAGCAACTGTCTCAAGCTAGCATGTTCACGGTACTCGACCTCGCTCATGCGTACTTTCAGATACCACTCAGCGCTGAAACTTAGGAGAAAACAGCGTTTGTAACACCAAACGAGACAGGCCAGTTCGAACGAATGTCGTTTGGACTAGTAAACGCGCCGTATGAATTTACTCATCTGGTGCATCATGCTCTAGGTGATCTGCGAAATCATGTCGCGTTATGCTACATGGACGATCTGACGATACCGGCGAAAAATTGAAATGAAATGTTATAACGTATTGAACGTGTGTTTGAAGCGTTGAGGCACGTTGGACTGACGTTGAATCAAAGTATGTGCGAGTTTGGCCGCCGAGAAGTAGGGTTTCTTGGTTTTCGGGTTTCAGCTGACGGTATTCGACCAGGAGAAAGAAAATTCTTGGCAATCAGAGTTTTTATAGCTTACAAAAACGGACACGAAGTGCGAAGGTTTCTTGGACTGATTGGATTCTTCCGACGATTCATCCAGTGATATGCAGCGAGAGCTAAGCCACTCAGACAGCTGACTGGTAAGAATGTTAAGTTTTCATGGAAAGATAAGCAACAAAATGCTTTCGAGGTTGTGATCCAATGCTGCGGTTGTATAAAGCTCTAGAGACGTCGGAGCTACACACTGATGCTAGCGCAGAAGGACGCGCCGGGAAGATAATACAACTCGACGAGCATGGAAGGTCGCATATGGTTTACTGCGTCAGTAAAATGCTAACACTGACGGAACGAGTGTACCACAGCAGCAAGCTCGAGTTGATGACGATAGTATGGTGCAAGTAACGATTAAGGCAGTTTTTGATCGCCATTCAATTCACAATCGTCACCGATTGCCAGGCGCTCGTTTTTATGAATCAGAAATAGACAACCAATCCTCAAATCGCTCGATGGATGATGTAGGTACAGGAATTCGACATCGAAGTTCGTCAGCGACCAGGTGTGCGAATGACTTACGTCGACGCTTTGAGTATAGCGAGTGTAGAGGCTGCATCTGATACCATATCCGAGTAGATGTATGCTTGACGCTCACCGTAGAAAACCAAATACTGCTCATGCAGCGCGGAGACGCCGAATTGCGTGAGAAATTACGTAATCTCTCGAAATTCGATAAGGACTGGAGCAATGAAGAGATCAATCACGTACAGAGATTGGAAATCCGGGCCAATCTACTGTACAAAAGAATGGACACCGTTTGTTAATCATGGTACCAAAACCAAATGAGAAAGGCAAATGTAGTGAAATGTCACGACTTGATGCATTTCGCACTTGACAAAATGGTGGCAAAAATACAAGAATTGTAATGGTTTTTAGGTATGCATCGATACGTCATGCAGCATATTGGTGCCTGTTTTGATTGCCTGATCACGAAGACACCAGCCGGGAAGCGTCCAGGGCATTTGAATTCGACTCCACTAGGAAAACGACCATTTGTGAAAAGAAGAAGGCGCAACGCGCAGTTGCTGGTGTTAATGGACAATTTAAAGAAATATATTTATCTTGATCCGTTGGCGTCAACAACGACCAATGATGTGCTGAGGGCATTTTCAGACTTCGAACTGAAATGTGGACTACGGAATCAAGCTGTAACAGATCGTGGTACAGGCATCACGTCGCATGAGTTTGAAATATTCTGTACCACCCGCGGAATACGTCATACGTTGAATTCGACGCAACATCCACAAGCGAACGGTCGAGTGGAGCGCGCGAACCGAACATTGCTACCGAGAATTATGATCGGGATCAAAGATCCGGAGCATCGAGACTGGGATGCGCAACTGGACGAGATCGCAAGAGATATCAACTGCACGATGAATAAGTCTACCGGAAGAGCACTATTCAAAACACTTCAAGGGTACCAACCCTGGTTTCACGATGAACTCGAAAGTTTCGTCACAGTAGCTGATCACTAGTGGACTCGCGCCGAAATCATTCAAGATGAGATAAAGCGCAACATTCTAAATCAACAAACATGCGTAAATGAAAGAACCGTTCGACAAAAAACATCTCCAGGCTCCTGCATACGAATCAGGTGAGCTTGTGATGAGGCGAAGAGTCTCCGAATACACTGGCCAACCAAACAAAATGTAAATCAGACTCCGAAGCCCACTGGTTATTGTCAACAAGCTGCCTGCCAACACATACCGTGTAGCTGATCTGCAAGGTAAAAAAGGGCGACTTTACGCTTCCACGGCATACGCTTCGCAACTGAAAGCATGGAGATTTCCTCGCGTTTTAGACGACGATCCAGACAAATTGAGCGGGTCAACAGATGAAGATGGCGATCCAAAGTCAGAATATTCGGACGCAACGACGCAATATATTCGTGGCGTTACACATGATGTTTCAGGTACATGCCCAGATCGAAAGGAACGTCCAAGGGATCTACCTGGACTTCCGGATCCAGCAACAACAATAGACAGCCAGGATCTAAATGAAATTGTAGCAGCATTCGATCATGCAGAACTAAGTGGTGGACCCGTGCAAAACCAACGCTGACCGCAGTTCTACATTGCATCAGTCGAAGCCGATCAGGGACGATCGGATATCAGGATAGCCGAATGTTAGAGTCAAGGCAAAGAGATTACAACATAAATAATTCTGCGTAACTATGCAACTCCGAATTTTGAGTTGTCTGGTTGATTAGAACCAAAATAAGTACCCTGTTACTGGTATTTCCATCTTGCAATTTATCATATTACCTTCACTCTGATTATCACTTCACCTTTATGTTTGTAACCACGATTATATTTGTAGTTCTATTATATAAGTTCAGTATTCTAATTCAATTTTAGATTACCTTTATACGTTAGCTTGACGTGCTTTTATGTTGATTTAATTTAAATTCTGTTACAATTGTTGGCTATAAACTCAATTCTCGTTAGTATCTCGTACATAACACCTACTACCTGTTTAAGGCAATTTATAACGGCATTCCGACGTTACTGTACTAGTACCGCATATCAGGTTATAACCGTGGTACAGAACAATACTGGGAGATAGTTATTGCCAAAACCAACGCTTCGCAAGGGAAATAACCCGAAGTCAAGACGGAATACAAGCTGAGCCCTGTAAATACCAATTCTCCCCGTCTCCAGGACATTCGGTATCACCCGAACTGGCGCCCTAAACAAAAACATCCTGGATCTCTAGCCGATTCAGCCCTCTCCACTTGCAACTGGATTAAGCCGTCTTCTCGTCCGTTAAGTATAGCCACACTCATTCACCTTCACTCCCGATTTATTGTCAATTATCGTATTTATTTATATATATATATATATATATATATATATATATATATATATATATATATATATATATATATATATATATATATATATATATATATATATATATATATATATATATATATATATATATATATATAGTTTTGTCCGTAGCAACAATATGTTTAGCGGCCCTACCTTAAACCAGCACTTAGGAGTCCGGTTACAAAAATACCTATTAAACCTGGGATTTTTTCGAATATATATTGCGCATAATGAGGCAAAAGGTTATTTGGTCCATCAATTTCCTGCAAAATTAGATCAAATAAGTATTGCATATATATTTTAAAATATTTTTGCTGCACCTTATTTTTAATTGGATCACAGCTAGCAAAATACGCAAACATAGTTATGCCAATCCCATAACAAATTAATTTTGATAGTAACATCACTGCACTAGATACTACTATACTCCTGCAAATCAGATGATTTAACGAAAAACTTTATAAAACCTTATCTTTAAAAGTAAAAGTATCATACATTCGTGCGTGTTTTAGATTTGGACAAGCTAGAATTCTCTGTATAGCGGTAAGAGAGCATGAACAATAAGCTGCTTGTAAAAATCCCATTCCAATCATGCATGACCATAGCGATAATCTTTCCAATGGGTTTGGATTAAGACTGAAAGCAAATAATTTAATTTAGTGCAAATTAATACATAGCTTAATTTTAACAAATCTAATATAACTTACTTTAGTATATTAAGTCGACCACCTGCGTCAGCCCGTCTATATACTTCTGCAATGCTGCCTATCTTTAGTACTCCCATAATTAACAATAGAAAAAACGATAGAATCATCATTAATGACTGCACTACATCGGTCCATATTATAGTAGGAAAACCTCCCTTAAATGCAAACAATTGTTAACAAATTCTAAGTAAATATTTTTTTAATGCAAAACTTCTTAACATTTTCCTGATTAAATGTAATAAATAAAAATGAAACTAATTAATAAGGAATTATTTTTGTGCAAATGCTGAAAATGTTATTTCGTTGAAGAAGTTTCCCTTACCGATATGGTGAAAATATTATATACATTTAATAATACGATAAATATTCTATGTAGAAGATTAACAATATAGCTTAAATTCATTTTTGAAGACAAATAGTGAATTACTTAATAGTTTGTACTTACAACCATTGTATATAAGATGCATATGCTTCCAACTATACTGGTACATAGTTCCAATGGTATTTCAACTATTTCATTTATTGCTAATACTGAACCATATAACACTATCGGCATTGTCAGCATAGAATTAAGTGTTTGTATTAGGAATGCAATTTGTCGAATTTTTGGTCCAAATCTTAGCTCATAATACTAAAAACTTATTATGTTTAACTATAATTCATAAGGTGTATTATTTTATACATTGCATGGTATGTGAAACTATCAGAGCCATTTATTATATGATTCTGTAAATATCTTAATATCCATGTTATAATTTGGCGATTCACATCATAGGTATTTCAATATTAATGTATGTACGGCGGACAAATGATCAAATTTCAATTGCAAAAATATCAGACTAACCATCATTACTTTATTCTAATTTTTTAAAGAGCTTGCTAATAGTAACTAAATTACCATATTTAGCACCTAAGTATATTCGATTATTAAGTATTAAAATTTTTATGCTATTACAATACCTGAAATGGACTATCCATTTTAATGGAACTGCAAAAAATAGGTACAGTTATATACCACATAATAGGTACTCCTATCAAATGTTGGGTAATTGACATTATAATTTCTCCTCCATATAAATATATTTCACTTGATATACTTATAACGATAGCTGTTGATAAACCACTAGAAAGATGCGAGAAGCATATAGTATAAATGCTTTTTTTGCAAATTTACGTTAACCCAATCTTAAACCTGTTTTCTGAATAGACAACAAATTATATTTTGCTACTTTATTTTGTTTCATATGATACAAAAGAAGATGAATATCGACATACATACGAGTAATATTCAATATATATTTACAAATCCAAAAATTATCATTCAGTTCACGGGAATTTGTATATACAGAAACAAGTATCGTTTTCTGATTATTACCTAGCGTATAATGAAAGTCCAATAGAAAATGTAGAGAATCTCGAATCACCATAAAAATATTCTCTAGTGGTTGTTAGTTGCGATTTATTTTTGACCATACCAATAAATATCCCAATGAGAATCCAAGAACACAGAGCGATTGTAAAAATGGCATAGTCCAATGGATGCATAGCTAATATTTTTATAGTACTAAATTCAGTTTACGGGAACAACTTGTATCTGCCTGGAAGAAAACCTTCTATTATTAAAAACAATATTGGCACGGGATATGTATTTTTACTCAGTGTTATCCGAAATAGCAGAAACAGAATAGAATAATAGCAATTAATACTATTATGTCGCACAATTTTCTTTCAAAATTTTCCTCAAGTGTACATATTATTTATGGTATTAAATGAGCTTTAAATGATTCACTGTGCATTATATCTGCCAGTTATAGAACACTGTTATCGCCAGAGAGCGAGTGGTTGTGTGACGAAGTTATGGTCCTTCTTCAATCAAGCACCATGACTACGGGGCTAGAGTACATGGCTACCGCTCTAACCAAACTTATCTATTCATACCTTACAAACCGATCCTTCACAAGCAAAATTGATTGCTCACACTCAACCTAAACCTATCGTAGCAGGAATTCCACAAGGCAGCATCCTTGGTCCTAAATATTTTTACCTCTACATCAGCGACATACCCACTTTCCCTAACACACACTGCGCATTACGCAGACGACACAGCAATTTACACACACTCTTTTAATGTCCAAGTAGCCACAAAACAAACACAAATACACATAAACATACTTGAATGCTACTGGAACATATGGAAAATAAACATAAACAAAACCGAAACCATAATCTTTACACGTAATTCACACACAGCAAATACATAAACAAAACATCTGCAGTGTCATGCACCGAACTTTCTTATACGTATTTGGGTTAAACCATATCGTAGTTTCATTATTTTTCTAATTTATAATATTTTTTCTATCCTTTAGATTGCTTTTGCACTAAATACAATTCTTAGAATAAATATTAAATGTCTAGCTTCAAATTATAAAAGGCTATTTTGTTAAATAATTGACAGGCGCTGATGATACGATTTATGTAAAAGTATATATAATAACCAAAAATTTATTTTGAAACCAGCACCCTTTTTAGAAAAGAAATTCGAACAATAGTTGTGCTGAATATAAATACCTTTAATTTTTATACATACAATTTTTCTGTAACTGTAACCATTTTTGAGTTATTGCAGAAACTTCAAAAAATGACTAGAGTAGACAGGAACTTCCGCTTTGAATATGTTTTTCAAAAATAGGAGTTGCACACCCCAGGCATATGCAAATCTTAAGTTTAAAGATTCATAATTTTAGCTTCAACCGTTTAAGGCTGTAGTGAACATACACACACACACACACAGACAGACACACACACACACACACACACACACACACACACACACACACACACAGACGGATGTCATTCCAAAAATAGTCGGAATCGATTCAGGGAAAATGAAAACGTATATTTCCGTTAAAATATCGAGTTCGAAATTTTTCATGATTACAATACTTACTTATACTGCGTATAAGAAAGTAAAAATTACATAAACAAAAAATTACACCTCCAAACAAAGTAAAATACTTAGCTATATACTTATACAAAACACTAAGGCACAACCAACATATTGAACACGCAATATGTAAAGCATGTACTGTCATTCGCAACCCATATTCTCTGCTTGTCAAAAATAGCTCTTTGGTAGTTAAAAATAAACTCTTCATATACACATCAATCATTCGCCCCATCATCTTGTATGCAGCCCTGGTCTGGTGTAACGCACCGGTCACCATCACTCTACCACTACAACGCCTTCAAAACAAATGTCTTCGACTGGCGACCACCTCTGGAAGATACACACGCATCATACAACTACACAAAGACACTAACATACCTTACATCCGAGATTACATCCAAGACAAATCACACAAATTTTATAAAAACACACAATTTAACCCAAACACACTCTTAAGAAATATCACACAAATTCGCAGCAACACTACATGTAGACTAAAACAAAAGCTTCCATACCAAGGCTTACCCATATTTTATGAGAAGTTCCATGAGCAGAACACCTAACATTAACACACACAAAAAATATACCATCGATCATCAATTGTATAAAATGTTTTGTAAATATATGTCATTTTAAATTAGTAAAGTTAGTTAGTAAGTTTTAACAAAAATATTTTTCAATAATTTGTATACATTTAAATGGGTTTTTGGCACCTCGTTTCCCACAAATTCACAATCCCAACACAAAAATAGAAAATAAAAATTATCACAAACACAATCACACAAAGTTCAAGCGCACAACGCAATTTACACACATACACAGATATACACTCCACATGGGAGTAGGAGCTCTGACAAAACCGACCATGTTGTCCAAAAATTAGTTCATAAGAAATAATGTATTATTAATCAAAATAATAAAGAAATTGAAAATTAAATGGCTACCGTTCTTAAGGGCCCGCGGTTCAATTCTTGGCTGCGAACTATTCAACTTTTAGATTTTAGGTTTTTTTGCAAGCCTAGAAATGTTTAATTAACAGCCTAGTCTATATACAGGCCCCGGTTGAACAGTAGAGTCACTCTAAACCGAGTGTCTTCCTAGTCGACACCCAGAGATTCTAGCATTTGCCGTGCCTAGTAGCAGTTTGCGAGATTGTCTTGAACGTGGTTTACCTGATGAACACCGAGGTTTTCCAACCGCGTGGTAAGTACGAGACGTTAGCGTACGTCATCCACACTGTTTCTTTCCTTTTCGTACCTAGCGGCATCCGTGGTTCTTTAGGCCGTAGCTAGGTATGATACCCGACCGTTCTGTTACCCGTTCTTTTACCGGTTTGCGATTTTTTCGTTCCCGTAGCTTCGCGTTACTTTTACTGTGCCTAGCGGTAGCCGTGGTTCTCTTGGCAGTAGCTAGGTGTGGTTTCCGACTCTGTTAACCGTTTTCTTACCGGTTCGAGATTTTTTGATTCCGCTAACTTCGCGTTACTTTTTCATGTCTAGCGGCAGCCGTGGTTCTCCTGGCACTATCTAGGCGCAATTACCGACCGTTTTACCAACCGTTAATTTTACCTGTTCGCGGTTTTAGTTCTATTTTGTCTCTAGGGTAAATAATACGCAGTTCCCAGCCTGCGTATATTTTACCGGTTCGTACCGTGTCGGGATTTTAACTTCGACCATACGCCGACATCGACCGACTCCTCAGTATTTTCCTTATGGTAAAGCCTAGAATTCAATAATAACCACGATATAAATAAGCCAAGAGTTTTCTTTCAAAAACAACCCTGAACCTTCCCACTGCAGCTATTCCCGGAAACCCCTCTAGTAAGTGCATCCGTAAAGCCATAACCTATGAAGGCGCTCGAGAGCCAGGAAATCAGCAAATACAAAAATGGGTGACATTGTTACGTGGCCCACACCAGGTCAGATTAACGTCACAGTTAATTTCATTAACGAATATATTACTTTTCTGAATTCATCGTAAAGTAAACATTTTTTATTTTATACGTATTTTACCATACATTTTGTTTTTCAAATAATTTTATGTAATACGGATACTAGTTTAATAGATTTAATTCGTAATTTTTCATACATTAAGTGCAGTTTTCTTTTAGTTTTAATTTACTACACGAATTTATACGAAAAGACATTTAAATTTTCTATAAGAAACAATTAACATATGACTATTGACAAAGTTATTAGTTCCTATTTGTATTTTATATATGTTTTCTATACGAATTTATAATCTTCTATTGATTTGGAATTAAATATCTCCTCATTTAAAAACACTTTTTTATAGAAATACAACAGTTATTAAAATTAATCAAATTTACTGGTTCTTATATGTCGTCTACGTTTTAATTACTATCCTTATCGACAACATTCTATATGGATATTATTTGGATTTCGACAAAGAATCTACCATGCAATTGTTATACAAAATAATTACAGAATAACATATAAATGAAACATTGGTTTTAGTGTATAATAATCTATATGAATGATGTGCAATAGGTTTTTAAAAGAAAGTTACCATCAATGCTTTTATTTTTATTGTGGATCGACTACTATGGTCATTACCGCTTATAGAGGTGAATGTGGAAATTAATATATGTAAAAGAAAACCGAATTTTATATAACAAGAGAAATAAAGAAAAAACTAATAATAAATATCAAAGCTAATAAAATGAACCAATTGAGAAAATATAAAGTAAAAAATAAAATGTAGTTAGGGATGAATTATATAAAAATATACTCTGTGAAGAGACTATGAAAACATCCGTTTTAGCTTAAATAAACCGTAAAGAAAAATGTGATACCTTCACATATGTGAAAGAACATTGCACAGCTAGAATGTGCAGGCACCAGTCAAGAACTGAGGTTTTTTATAGAAACCACAAAAACCGCAGCTCTGAACGATACATAGAGTGGAGACAAAAAAGAAAAGAAATGGTAATTGAAATATTAACAATTATGAACCGTAAAGAAAAGAAGAGAATCCTTTCAGATTTGCGTAAATAAATAAAATAATAAATAATAAAATACTAGGAGAGAAGTGAGTGTCGAAGACTGTAGAGAATACCATATAGCTCAGCAATGTATACTGATCATATGGAAGACAATGTGAACGACTGGGATACGCCGTTTGTCACGAAAGCGCAGCCTGTACCGGAGTCTGTCTTGGAGCCTTCAGTATATGTGTGTTTAAAGGCTGTGTCTTGTTGAAATTGAATGCAGAATTCAATCAAGTAGTAGAATCTTTTGGCAAGTTGGTCAGCTCTAGGTTTGTCGTTAAAGAAAGAGATGCCCATGGAAGGATGTTTGTAAAAAAAACAACAGTCCCTTGGTTGCCAATGATGGTATTTAGCAACCTTGGAAGTTTCAGTGCGAGCGGATGGAGAGAAGTTGCACTATTAGTATATAGCCGATTCAACACTGGATTATTGTAAAATATGGAATGGTTCATATGCTGTGTGAGCGAAAGAACATTACAGACGTACCTCAAACCAAGTTTCATGTACCTTATTTGTTGTGGCGGTACATCGGCTTCACAGTGAAGCTTTGGAATTGCGGTAGTCCTGATCGCACCGGTGACAGTTCGAATGTCAGCATTGTGCACGCTTTCTTGCTTCTTCAATTAAAAAGCACAAGCAGTGTACACAACGATAGCACAGAAGTCTATCCTGGTCAGAACCAGACTGAAGTAAGGACACAATAAAGAGTCCCTATCAACTCCCCATTTTGTGAAGGCAATACACCTAATTGCGTTTAATGACTTTCGGCACTGTGCAGAAACAGTTTCTATTTGTTTACGCCATAAGAGACGTCAGTTGAAAATTACACACAAGAAGTTCACCTCATCCACGATCCGTACACAACAGGACAGTTGTGGGCTTAACGTAGTCGACAAAAGTCGATAGACAGGTCTTCTCCGTAGAGAAACGAAAACCATTGTCGGATGCGGATGGAAGAGCCCTAGGGGATTCCGTTTTGCAATATTCGCGACGAAGAGAGAGATTCTTCACCACGCACTCCAAATGAATGGCGCAAATGAAAGTTTTCTAAAAGTTGAGGCAGGTGGCCTCGCAAACCCCAGATGTGCAATTTTCGTAAAATTTCATATATCCAGGTGATGTCAAACGGTTTTTCTAAATCAAAACATCTGCAGTGTCATGCACCGAACTTTCTTATACGCATATGGGTTAAACCATATCGTAGTTACATTATTTTTCTAATTTATAATATTTGTTCTAACCTTTAGATCGCTTTTACTGTAAATATAATTCTTAGAATAAATATAAAATGTCAAACTTCAAATTATTTAAGTCTATTTTGTTAAACAATTGACAGGCGCAGATGAAACGATTTATGTAAATATAAATATAATATGAAGAAATTTCAAGAGCCGTTTTCTTTTTTCCTGTACCTTTTGGGAAAAAAAGATTCAAATAAAAATTATACAAAATGCAGATATCTATAATTTTTGTTGTAATAATTTATCTGTAACTGCAACTATTTTTGAGTAATTGCAAAACTGTAAAAAATGACTGGAGTAAACATGCACTTCCGGTCGGAATATTGTTTTCAAAAATAAAAGGTTTTCTTGCCAGGCAGATACAAATCTTAAGTTTAAAATTTCATAATTTTTCCTTCAGCCGTTTGGGCTGTAGAGCGCTCACATACACACACACACACAGACACAGACGGACGTCATTCCAAAAATAGTTGGAATCTATTCAGGGAAGGTCAAAATGTATATTTCCGTTAAAATCTCGACATCGAAATTTTTCATGATTACAATACTTACTTATACTGCGTATAAGAAAGTAAAAACACGCAAATGCAAGGCTGATCATTTAAGAACTTCTGCAGTGTCATGCACCGAACTTTCTTATACGCTTTTGGGTTAAATCACGTCCTATTCTCATTATTTTTCTAATTTATAATATTTGTTCTAACCTCTGGAATACTATTACACTAAATATATTTCTTAGAATAAATATAAAATGGCAAACTTCAAATTATTTAAGTCTGTTTTGTTTTTTTTTTTTTGATAAACAATTGACAGGCACAGATGATACGATTTATGTAAAAATAAATATAATAAGAAGAAATTTCAAGTGCAATTTTTTTGTTTCAGGTACCGTTTGAAAAAAAATGTTTCAAATAAAAAATGTACAAAATACTGATATCTATAATTTTTTATGTAACATGTTTTCTGTTACTGCAACTATTTTTGAGTAATTGCAGGAAATGCTAAAAATGACTAGAGTAAACATGCACTTCCGGTCGGAATATGGTTTTCAAAAATAAAAGGTTTTAGTAACAGGCACATACAAGTTCTAAGTTTAAATATACATTATTTACCTTTCAGCCGTTTGGTCTGTATAGCGCTCACATACAAACACACACACAGACATACACACACACACACACACACACACACACATACACACACACACACACACACACAGACAGACGTCATTCCAAAAAATAGTCGAAGTCGATTCAAGGAAGGTAGATTTCCGTTAAAATCTCGAGATCGAAATTTTTCATGATTACAATACTTACTTATACTGCGTATAAGAAAGTAAAAATACTGCAACCAAATGGTTGCGTTTTAAGATGCTAGATTGAATTGCGTCTAACAGGTATACATGTAGGTCAGCAGTAGAGTGGTGCTGACGAGAGCCACAGTGATGATTATTAATGAGATCGTGGGAATCTAGAAACCAGCTGAGTCGGAAATTGACCATGCGCTCGTATATTTTAGACAGATGCCATGTCAACGATATAGGGCGGTAACTAGATGCGGACGAAACATAGTTGCATTTCTTGAAGATCGGTACAGTAACCGGTTCACGCCAGGCGTATGGATAGACTTTCTGGGCCCAAAGGTGATTAAGAAACTTCACTATTCTTATCTTGAGACGGTCAGGTAGACGTCGCTACATTGCGTAAGCAATGTCATCATGCCCGATAGAAGTATTGTCAGTGCGACTGAGTGCAAATTCAATTTCTTCGATTGAAAGACCTGAATTGTACAACGTAGTATTATTAAAGCCAAAGTCGAGTGGAACCTCCTCAGACGCGTTTGAGCGAAAGAAAATGAAGTGAATAATTGTCCGAATTGCTAACTGCCTCAAACTGATATGCTAAAATCTCACAAACCTCATCCCTTATAGTGTGTATTTGGCCATTGACCTGGAGCCGATTAAAAACACAAAGTCTCGCCATGAATCAATTTAAGAACGAAGAATCTTACGTCTCGCTTGAGCACGCATTTTTTTTAAAGCGATTTGGTTCCAAAGAGTTGGATTTCTCCTAAACGCTTTCAAAGCGCGCTTTTTCGATCGAATAGCGGTTGTAACATTCTCGTTCCACCAACTGTCTTCTTTCTGGGACGACCATCTGACTTCGGTATAGAACACGAAGCGGAAGACAGAATACAATCGGATAGGTGTTGAAGCTCAACATGTAAATCTGGATTTACATGTTGAGCTTTAGGGTGTTACTAAATGCTTGCCAATCCGTGCGGTCAAATATCCATCTGCTTGTTGATGTTTGAGCATCAGAAACAACGGTGGATGATAGTAACGTCACAAGAATGGGAAAGTGGTCGCTGTAATGGACATCGTCAACTACCTGCCACTGAAGATGGGCAGCTAGAGAAGAAGTAGGAAAAGATAAATCGATTGCCGAAAAGCTTCTTGATCTCAGGTTTATGTGCTTGGCAGAGCCAGTATGGAAAATAGTGACATCATTGTTATCCAAGAAGCTTTCGACAATTCGACCACGGGCATCGGTGCTGACAGAACCCCAGAGTATATTGTGGGATTTAATGTCACCGACAAGAACAAATGTAGGAGGGAGTTGTCGGAACAAATCTTCGAGGTCATCATCGTCCAGTTGCCAGCTGGAAGATAGACGTTGCATATTGTAATGTTGCGGGGAATATACTTGGCATGCAACCGTCTGTAACCTGTCCTGTTGTTGAGGCCTCTGAAAGGAACAGAAGACTCAAGTGCAATTACAACGCCACCATTGTCACGACAACATGATCAACATCTTTGCAGAGAATATTATATCCCCGCATGTTGAAGGTCTAGAGAGGTTTTAAGTGAATCTCTTGGATAAAAATAAATCTGGGGTTATGATCAGAGATTAAAAGTTTTAACTCAACAAGGTGGTTAACCATTCCATTACAGTTCCACTGAATGATAAATGAATTAAACATAATAATGAGGAGTAAGAAATGAAAGAGAGAGAAAATAAAAAGGAGAAAAATAAAAAAATAATTTTTTATAATTAAATGGCAGAAAGAAAAGGCTGAAACTCGGAAAGTGTGAATTTTTCTTGTTCCTCAATTTGCCCTTAGCCCATCCACGTCTGTCTTTGGGATTTCGAGCATTTTTGATTGTCTCATTGTCAATCGACATAGCGCTTGACTCTGAGTCAAATATTTGTATCCTGTCCTGATAGAACAGGAGCAGAAGATGGCATGACACAAATTTTTGCAGGTTGGGATGAACCTGGCATAACAGGTACTGGTACAGTAGATGGTGGCGATTTTGCAGATGAACATGAGGGTTTGGTTGCGGGAGACACTGCTGCGCTCATTATGGCGCCTAAGTCGATTGTGCTAGCCTCTATAAACATTTTCGTGATTTCAGAAATGGAAAAAGATGCAATATCATTTACAGATGGGGTGTTGCAGGTCTAGTTGCAGCGACTTTTGCAAAGCTTAGCCCAGCAGCTAAGGTATTCAAACGCATAAAAGCTCTAGCTTCTGGGTAACTAAAATTATTCAACGTTTTGTATTTTACAATACCATACTCCTCTTTGAATTTGGATTTGTTTCTCGACAGAGCTAGAAGGCTCGCTCCACAATTCACGCATTTCACCAAATCGGTGCATCGCTCTTCTTCATGCGGGGCTTTGCCACAAATGCAGACATTGTTAAACTTAAAAAATTTTGAGGAATGCCCAAACTTTTGACAGCTAAAGCACTGCATCGGATTCGGAAAGTATGGCCTGACAGGCAAACTGTACATAGCCACAAGAATTTTTTTCTGGCAATTTATGAAGTGCAAATTAAACAATTATGGACGCAGTGTCTTCCACTACGCCATTGACCTTGCGCCTGACCTCAGAAACACCTTGGGATTTTAATTCGGAACAGAGCTCATCGGTAGTACAATTGAACAAATCACGGCAAGATATTACACCCTTTACCGTGTTGAGGGTCGAATGTGAGGAAACGTCCACAGGAAAATCAGAAAACATGGTGATTTGTAGAAGTTGAGCAGCTTCTTTCGCAGATTTGGTTTATACTGACAAACCTTCCTTGTTGTGCTATCTTTTACTTTAATGACCAGGAACTGGGGACTTGAATCCGTCAACTGGTTCATTATTTTCTGCTTCTTCGCAGGATTATAAGACACGGTGGGATTGTCGCCGTCGTCGAACACCCCGTCCGCCGATGCGGACAATTAAAATGAAAAACAAAATTGAAGAACCCACCTTATTTACGGAAACGTAGCCAAAACAACGAAGAAAAATTCGAGACGACACAATCGAATGAGAAAAAAACCACCGTTTCGACAAGAAATTTATTTATTTACAAATAAATGTAATCACACGGAGCTCACGTAAAAAACTTCCGTTCACTCTGGCTTCAAGTACACGACTCATCAATGTTTTACAGGTGACAATATTATAATTTGTGATTCTAGTTTCTATACTGTTCATCACTGCAGATAAGTTGTAGGGCAATTTTTTATCATTCAAAATAAACAAATTAGGATAGTACATCTCTAAATTATTTAATGCTTTGTCACGTTCATATTTTTATATTTTACTTCTAACGGCCCCTCTTCTATAGACAACCGAAGTTACTCCGGACAATTTTTCCCTGAGTTGAGGTCTGTACGAACGAACAATAAAAAACGGACAGTAATGAAGGTACCGATCAATAGAGAGTCTGCGGATCAGTTTTTTTTATTAGGTGCTGGTTGTGCGATAATCTATTTGAAGTTCAGTAGTGAGCTCTCGGTGTAGCGTCAATTCGTTTTCAAAACTCGGGTATATCGTGCTTTGTAGCAATTTTCTCGCCGAGTACTGTGGCGTTGGGCGAGATTCTGTTCCGAAACGGAAGTGTTATCGCCGGCATACTAGCGTGTTTGAAATGTGCCAGTGTGTTTCGTGAACTATTCTTCCATGGTGAAAGATCTACCATCGTGCTTCTTTCTGCTTAACCGCCGGGGTGAAAACCCGCGAGCCCGCTAATTGGCTGGAGGAGGCCACCCTTTCGCCCGACCGCATCCTGAGGACCAACCATCCTAAACCGGATTTAGCTTAGAACTTACGCGTTCTAAGCAGCAAGCTAAGTCGCCATTTTGTTGTTACCGTTATTCTTTTATCTGGTTTATCGACTGCAGCGCGCTTAGTATAAGTGTCGTCCGCACGTACTATACCGCGTTCCGAACATTTGGATGCCATGCGCACCATGTCGCCCTTGTCAGTCAAGGTCACCTTCATCTAACGTACTACCTTTTACCCTGAATCATAGACCTGGAGAATATACCTCGTTCCCCACTTATTTAACTTTATGTACTTTTTACTTTCTTATACGCAGTGTAAGTAAGTATTATAATGATGAAAAATTTCGAACTCGAGATTTTAACGGAAATATACGTTTTGACCTTCCCTGAATGTTATCAACCTTTTCTCAGCTGAATTTACATAAAATGTCACGTTCGCCAAGATGGAAGGCGGCTTGGTTGTCTCACGAAAGACGCTGAGTCCGTGTGAAACATAAAAGTTTGTAAATGAACGATGCAACATTGGGTGGATGTTAGAATCAGAAGTGTCGCGATCACCGAGTGGAACAGACGTTCTACCAATGTAGTTAAATTGTACCAATATTTCGTTTGTTCAATAAATCTCTTTGTTACAACAGACTACGTTGTTGAATATTAACCAAAAACCTTAAAAACCTCTTATTGAGTTAGTAACGAAGAATATTAGACACGAACCACCCATTTCGTTGTATCCGACAATACAACAGTGTGTATTTTCTCTACAGCCTCAACGGTTAATCCCGAAATTATTAGGTTATTTTTCTTTTTGATCTTTTCTTTCTTCTCTTCTAGACATTCTAGTTTTTCCACCCTTCCTTTTAGTTCATTAATTTCCTGTTTCAATTGTTCATTTTCTGTTTCCATTGCCGCTAGTATTTCATTTGTATGAGTGCTTTCTTTTCTTATCTCAGTAATTTCATCTATCAATTTTTTAAACATTCCTTTCACTTCGTCCATTTCTTTATTTTTCCTTACCGGTGATCTAACGGCCTTTTTACTTATTTGTAATACTGCTCCTAGTTCGTCGGTTTCTCTTTTACGTTTTACTTCCTCGCTGCTGGTGTACTCCTCGCTGTCAGTGTACCTGCTCAACCCAGTTGACATGTTGGTTGCGTACCACTAGGTTTGCGTCAAGTAGCCAGCTCACATCAACTGTTCGGAAGCGTGGCTTTCTTACATAACTGTTATTTAATTGTTGGTAAACACTAGTCACTTGTTTTTATATGCTCGTAATTTCCTCTTTTTTGGGGTTTTAACTACGGAGCTCACAATAACACGTGCGCACGTTGATCGAAAAAACGCCTATTTTGACTAAATATATATCTTTGATTTAATATTAAATGTCAAACTTCAAATTATAAAAGGCTATTTTGTTAAACAATTGACAGGCGCTGATGATACGATTTATATAAAAATATATATAATAACCAAAAATTTATTTTGAAACCAGTACCCTTTTTAGAAAAAAAATTCGAACAAAGGTTGTGCTGAATATAAATACCTTTAATTTTTGTACATACAATTTTTCTGTAACTGTAACCATTTTTGAGTTATTGCAGAAACTGCGAAAAATGACTGGAGTAAACAGGCACTTCCGCTTTGAATATGTTTTTCAAAAATAAAAGGTGCACACCCCAGGCATATGCAAATCTTAATTTTAAAGATTCATAATTTTAGCTTCAACCGTTTAGGCTGTAGAAAACCTACACACGCACAGACACACACACAGACGGATGTCATTCCAAAAATAGTCGGAATCGATTCAGGGAAGGTCAAAACGTATATTTCCGTTAAAATCTCGAGTTCGAAATTTTTCATCATTACAATACTTGCTTATACTGCGTATAAGAAAGTAAAAATTGGAAAAATAAGGAACAGCAGGAACTGTATTAAAATGGTTTACAGATTATCATACCAACAGAAAACAAATGAATAAATTAGGAAATTGCAGTTCATCAGTATTAGACTGTAACTACGGAGTTCCACAAGGAAGTGTCGGAGGATCAATATTATTTATAATTTATAATAATGAATTACTAAATATGTTACATGTATGTAGTATCCAACTTTTTGCTGATGATACGCTAATATATTACAAGCATAATAATCTCGATTTGTTAAATAGGGAATTTAATTTTGAACTTGAGATAGTAAATAATTGGCTAGCTGCAAATAAATTAAAATTAAATCATGATAAGACTAAATGCATGGTACTTGGGAAGCAAGGGATATATAAAGAAATATTAACTAAACGACTATCTGTAAATATAGGAGATTATAATATTGAATACGTAGAGGAAATTAAATATTTAGGAATAATTACAGATTCAAATTTATCATTTAAGTCTCATGTAAAAAGTATTGTTAAAAAAATTGCAAGGAAGATTTCTTTTATGCGCAGGATTAGTCATAATTTAAGTATAGAATCTAAGATTTTGGTTTATAATACTATTATATTACCACATTTTACATACTGTAGCTCAGTTTTATTTTTAGTAAATAATGAATGTATAGACAAATTACAAAAACTGCAAAATAGAGGAATGCGAGTAATCTTAAATGCTAGCAGATATAAAAAAATCACGATTATGTTAAAAAGCTTGAATTGGATTTCTATAAAAGATTATATCTATACGTGTACAATGATTTTTACTTTCTTATACGCAGTATAAGTAAGTATTGTAATCATGAAAAATTTCTAACTCGAGATTTTAACGGAAATATACGTTTTGACCTTTCCTGAATCGATTCCGACTATTTTTGGAATGACGTCCGTCTGTGTGTGTGTGTGTGTGTGTGTGTGTCTGTTTGTGTGTGTGTGTGTGTGTGTGTGTATGTATGTATGTATGTGAGCGCTCTACAGCCCAAACGGCTTAAGGGAAAATTATGAAATTTTATACTTAAGATTTATATGTGCCTGGCAAGAAAACCACCTATTTTTGAAAACAAAATTCCGACCGGAAGTGCATGTTTACTTTAGTCATTTTTTGCAGTTTCTGCAATTACTCAAAAACGGTTGCAGTTACAGAAAAATTGTTACAATAAAAATTATAGATATCAGCATTTTGTACAACTTTTATTTGAAACTTTTATTCTCAAACGGTCCCGGAAACAAGAAAATGGCTTTTGAAATTTCTTCATATTACATTTAATTTTACATAAATCGTATCATCTGCGCCTGTCAATTGTTTATCAAAAAAAAAAACAAAACAGACTTAAATAATTTGAAGTTTGTCATTTTATATTTATTCAAAGAAATATATTTAGCGTGAAAGTGTTCCAAAGGTCAGAACAAATATTATAAATTAGAAAAATAATGAATCTACGATGTGGTTTAACCCATATGCGTATAAGAAAGTTCGGTGCATGACACTGCAGATGTTTTAACATTGATTGATACACTAGTAGTTTAAGAATGCATAGAAGGACATGGTTATGTCAACCAAAGTAAATAAAATATTAGTAAAAAAGAAAAATTGTGAAAGAAGTACCGCTAAGCGCCCGTCGTAGGGTTAAAGAGAATTATCATCCAATATCAATTTTATTTTTCGAAATTTACCGGTAATTTCGGTAATCATTTATATACATATATCAATACAAAAACTTTCATTTCTAAGCTATTGGAAGTAGTAACTTTTCATGAATATTATTGCGAAAGATTTACCTGATTTTATATACTACACTTTAAACGAAGTATGTGACTATAATGCGAGTGAGGATCAATTCGATTATATAAATATAAACATTAAATTATATGCGAAAATTTACAGATTATGTCAAAAAGATAGCATTGTTTTCGTTACCTAAGTTGTTGATTGTCTATAAATTGTTCTCATGCAAAATAATGCATAAATTATAACACTTGACATGTCGGATAAGAAACTTTCGTCTGCGCATTTTGCTTAGATCGTTTGTAAATTTTGAAAGTTTAAAAATTTTTAATTTTTGCAAATCTGAAAATTTCGTAAATTTTAATGATATATAATTACGCAAATTCAAAAAATTTTGAAATTATTGACTATTTTAAATATTTCGATAAGATTGAAAATGTTGACTATTTTGCTTGTAATTGACAGGCATCGTTGATATCATTTATGTAAAATATGAACAAATTTCATTTACCATTATTTTGTATAAATACCTTTTTTGAAAAATATTTACAAATAAAAGTTATGCGAAATATTGATTTTGCTGTAAGTACTACCAATTTTGAGTTATAGCAAAAAATTCAAAAAATGACTAAGCAAACATGCACTTCCAGTTGGAATTTTTTTTTCAAAAATTTGTTTTGCCTGGTATCTTAAATTTAAAGTTTCATAATGTTATCTTCAACCGTTTAGACTGTAAAGCGTACACATACACACCACACATGCATACACATAGACACAGTCGCACATAATTACTAACAAAATTCAGAATTATCATAGAAATCAAATAAATATATATTAATAGATATAATTTTTTCTTAAAATTTACATATCTTACTTCGAAAATTTCGAAATCCAATGGTTTTTATAGATTAGAAAAATATTTTCAATCATTTCTATTTTATACAGAAACTATATTAATTCATTGCAATTTAATATAATTATAAAATTCGTGTTTTATATATTTTGCATAAAACGTGCAAAATATCGCCATGACTTTGATGTTTAGTGTCAGGGTAGACATTAAAACGATAAGGTTTCTCATCATATCCAATGGCATGAATTCTCACATACAGAACCTCATCCTCTTGATTTACATTGGATAGCTCTCCTTTTCAACTGTATGAACTTCAACTTCGTCGGTACATCCGCTCATCGAGGGACAATACAGTTCTTGCACGGTAGTGTATTATTTTTGTTCGTTGCTATTCACAACGGCGACATGAATGACTGCGTAAGACGATGCAGGGTAGATCTATCATATTACCAATTGTACAACGAACAGGCACCAATCTTTGGCTCTTGCATTATGCTCATCAAGTCACACGAACAAAATCATACACACACCTGTGTACATATTGCAATACATACACTAACACACAAGCAAAACAGTTTATTATACTTATATATAGACATATAACATTGTCATATTAATAAAAGTACCAATTGTTTTGTTCACATGCAAGGATTTACTTAGTTATATATCAGAGTTGTTGTGTTGGCTGCGACATATGTAGATCTTTCATAGAGATCGCCAACATGTAATGTCGTATCGTTAATATCGAAAGCATTTAGTGTTTATAACTAATTGTAGAAAAAAAGGTTTTTTGTATAAGAGAGTTCATTGCGGATATTTTTTAATAATTTGCATCAATATAAAATGCTTTTTCAATAAACCTCTTTGTGACAACCAATGAATACATTACTACAATTTATTTAAATTTAATTTCCTAATCTGCTACAACATTGACATTATATGATATATAAAATTTTCCGTACTAAAGTAACCATGTGAAATACATTAATATTTTTTTCATTGCTGACTTATTTCATTAAGAAACTTCTCAAACAATAGTTGTGAAAAATATTAATATCTTGAATTTCGAAAACAATATTTGTTGTAACTACAACCGTTTCGGAGGAAATTCATAATGTTCAAGCATGAACATAAATATGTACCCCCAGTTTGAATAGTCTTTTCAAAAATATAAGGCTTATTATACTATTCGAAACATATTACACATCCACACACACATAAATTATTCAGGAAAGGTCAAAAGATTTATTTCAAGCTCAATATTAACATTTTCCTTGCTTAGAATTCAAACTTATCACATATATTATTGATTTTTAACATGGATTCCATCATTTGAGAAAAGCAATGACAGGTTTTTTTTTCTGAGCAAACCTATGTATGTTAACATATAAAACAGAACAACTGACAACCAATAAAACGTTAAGACAGAGACCCGTCTGAAGTTATCAGACTTACCTATCTATATTATTACCTGCATTGTATTTGAACAACAAAAGATCAAAACTTACCACTTGCCGTAGTTTAAGACGTTCATACAATAAGTGGAACACACACGTATGTACCTACATACACTATATGTATATGTGTAGCACGGTGTCGAATAGAACATGTTTTGTACCACAGAAGGAAATTTACTTTGAATGAAAACACAACCTTCCCACGTGTTGAATGACTCTAGCAACGTCTTTAAGATACAGCGGATGTGCTTCGTCGTTACAACGGTTGCCTTTTTCCCGAATCATTTTAGGCAGGTGATGATCCAAGGTCTTAAAATATTTTTTTTATTATTTGAAATTTTTTTTTTATTATTTGAAATAAGTAGTTGAATCTTAAACTAACACAATAATAAAATGTCATATATAATGAATTAATGGCAACATCTTACCGCCTTAATGACTTTTTTGTAGTTTATCTTTGCAAGCAATTTGAATGTATCCCTTCCAAAAAATAAGTTTTGTCGAGGTCCTCAAAATAGGTGTTTGTTTGTGAGATGATTTCATCATTGGAGTCAAATCTCTTTCCGCCGAGCCATTTCTTTAAGTTTGGAAACAAGAAATAGTCACTCGGGGCTAAATCCGGAGAATAGGGTGGATGAGGGAGCAATTCATAGCCCAATTCATGAAATTTCGCCATAGAGACTATACATGTGTGCACCCTTGCATTGTTTTGCAGGAAAAGAATTTTTTTCTTGGCCAGATGCGGTCGTTTTTTCTTCAAATCGTCATTGAATCGGTCCAATAAGGTGGCATAATATTCGCCATTGATTGTTCTTCCCTTTTGAAGGTAATCAATGTGGATTATACCGCGTGCATCCCAAAAAACAGTCGCCATGACTTTATTGGCTGACAAACCCACCTTGGTCTTCTTCGGCGCCGATTCACCCGAAATGACCCACTGTTTTGACTGCTGTTTGGTCTCTGGTGTGTTGTGGTGAATCCATGTTTCAAAAACTCATCCATATTGCGGTTGAACAACGCTAAACACTCCTTCGAAGTTGTCACACGATTGCGTTTGTGGTCGATTGTGAGCAAACGCGGCACCGTCGTCTGCTTTCAATGACTGACAAATACAAACTAAATGACGTGGCTTGTTCAAAATTTGACAGGAATCATCAGGATAGATGCTTAGATGCTTGTTAACAGGAGCAGTGTTGCCCTTCCTGTTAAGAGGCGGGATATTCAACTAGTCACGGACTTATTGACCAGCCCTCGTTTGTAATATATACATGAGAAATTTATTTTGTGACAATGTTTTTTAATACTTTTAGCTGAAAACCTCATTTCTTGCGAGAACTGGTTATATCTTATTTTTATTCCTTTATAAATAATAAATCACACATATACATGCGAATATATACATATATAGCTCACCCAGCACATATATAGAGTAAAAGAGCAAAATAAGAACTTTGGGATAATTTATGGCAATAATTTGTTTATTTACTTTTAGAATCATGTCAATATGCTAACCGAAGTTCTCAAAAACATTTATATCTGCTTTTTACATTTACAGAGGACCAATTAAATATAATAAAAGATTTGTGTAACGAATGAATATTTCCCACAAATTATGCAAATAAATTTAAAAATATCTTTTTAATTCTAGCAACTCTTAATTTTTATATTATTTTAATTCTAGCAACTCTTAATTTTATATTAATTGAATATTAGATTGAATATTAGATGATTTTTGATCAATTTTTCGTTTGTCAAAGTGTTGTTATTTTTACTTTCTTATACGCAGTATAAGTAATGTAATCATGAAAATTTTCGATCTCGAGATTTCAACGGAAATATACGTTTTGACCTTCACTGAATCGATTCCAACTATTTTTAGAAGGACGTCCGTCTGTGTGAGTGTGTGTGTGTTTGTGTGTGTGTGTGTATATGTTCTCTACAGCCTAAACGGTTGAAGCTAAAATTATGAAACTTTAAACTTAAGATTTGCATATGCCTGGGCTGTGCACCTTTTATTTTTGAAAAAAAAAATTCAAACCGGAAGTGCCTGTTTACTCTAGTCATTTTTGGCAGTTTCTGCAATTACTCAAAAATGGTTACAGTTACAGAAAAATTTTATGAACAAAAATTAAAAGTATTTATATTTAGCACAACTTTTGTTCGAATTTTTTTTCCAAAAAGGGTACTGGTTTCAAAATAAATTTCTGCTTTTTATACACAAATATATTTCAGTGGTAATTTACAGTTCTTCAGTAAATTTTGGTGCAATAATTTATGGAATTTCTTTAATTTTCTCTACAGTTTTCCGACGATCAAGGCGACCGGGCCACTTCTGTCTTTATTTTTCGATGTTTTAGTTTCACGAAAGCTATTAATTCTATTTTACATTGTGGAATACGGACTATGTATGATACTCGAAATCTTTCTCAATGAAATGCATTAATTTTGCAATGAAATAATAAATTTTCTTTCAGTTTAACTAGTTTCTTTGCTTTTACTTCTTATATTCCACAGATAATTTGTATATGACATTGGTTTATGGAAAATTTCATGTAATATGTTCGGGGGAGGTCTCATGTAATTGTTATTCTTGCCATTCGGTGAGAGTCTATAAAATAGCTAATGCTGACACAAAAATCTAACGTGTACGAATTCTTTTTGCGCGCTAATTTGACGTATTTTTTATTGGTACTATAATTTAATTTTTGTTGATTTATTTATGTATAAATATTGAATGTGATTATCCATGATACTCAACATATTTTTATATTTTAGTTACCTTCAATTGTTTTCTTGTAAAAGTAGTTTCTTTTTAAAAACTTTAACTGTACGAATACTTATTACGCTCACTGTAAATCGGCATACACGAAATTACTGGTTACTCTTGGTTCACACAAAATTTTCGATTTATTTGTTTGTAATTTGTTCCGTACTATATTTTATTTATATTTAATTGTTTCATATAATCATTATATTTGTTTATAACTTTTATTAACACATTTATAAATGGATACTTTCTCATGAAAAATTTATATATCTTTTTTAAATTTTTCTATGCATAGAACGTACATTAGCATTAGTAATATGAATTAAACAAAAAATTAGTATCTACATGCATCTTTGTATATATAAACAAATAGTCATTCTTGGCCAATTGTTGTCCGAGTCACTTTTATTGTTATTCAAATGCATTTTGTATTTCATAGACAACAAAGCTGACATGTCTGTCCCTGAACTTTCTTATACGCATTTTAATTAGATTGTTAGAATTCAGAAAATTTTGTAAAATTTTTAAATTCTAACAAAGTGTGTATACGAAAGTATATTAGCGTATACGAAAGTATATTAACACACATCTTATATTAATTTTAAAGAAATTTGGATAAATCCGCAATTGTATAAGTTATATAAATCATATATCAACTGGTGATTCATTCATAACTTATTATTAGCTTATCATTTCTCTGTACCATGGGAAATGCTAAATCAACAGTTTCAAAGTATATATAGTTACTAACACTCTTTGTTAGACTAATCAGAGAATTAGTGTATCTCGACACGTATTGTAATTAGCTGTAGCAAGATTAATAAATAAATGTATTTTAAAAATGATAATTTTAAACTAACATTCATATGTTATACACATGACACAATCACCAACAATACACGAACTATTCAATATAAGATCGGATTTCCTATCGAGATAAAACGGAAGCTGTCGTACATGTATGGTTTTAGTTTGTCGTGGCATAGTGTATGACATTTATAGTGCGAGGATAGAATTATAGTAGCCACCTTTAGTGCGGGGGTAGTACTACAATATTAAGCACTGTATAGCTTATGCATTACGTTGTACGTCTGTGGTTCAGTGCAAAGGTTCGGCGACAGACATGCCAGCATAGGTACAGCGCCAAGTCAATGCAGTAGACGTGAAAAGTATTAAATGTAATATTGAAAATAATTTTTTTTGTAACCAGTACCTGTTCTGAAAATTTTTATCAATTAAAAATTATGCGAAATATTAATATCTATTATATTGATTCTAACTAATTTTGCTGTTAGTACTAGCGTTTTTGAGTTATAGCAGAAAATGCAAGAAGTGACTAGAGTACACATGCATTTCCGGTTGGAATATTCCTTTCAAAGAGGTTTTCCTGCCAGACATATGCAAATTTTAAGTTTGAAGTTTCATAATTTTATCTTCTACCGTTAAGGCTGCAGAACGCACACAGACACACACACACACACACACATGCAACATTGTTGCATATTCAACTATTTACTTTTATGGTTTTATACTGATTGTAGAGTAAAGTAATAAATAATGAATATTGTATAATTATAAACCCAGCCGGGTATTCCGCAAGTGGTTATTATACAAATGGTTAAAATCTTAATGCTCATTCGTTATTTTGTCGAAGATTAAATTGAAAGAGCAAATATGAAGCGCACGACAAATATTAAGAGTTATTTTTTATCAGAATCTAACACAACAAAATTAAAAATGCCTTCGACTAGTATCGGCTCATCAAGCAGATATTTAGAGAATATATGTAAAACAAATGAAAGTGAGATATCCTGTAACTTAAGTGCTAGTGATGAAAGTGATAGTGATTCTAGTTCCAGTGAAAATAAAACTAGTGGGGGTGAAATAAGTGATGATAATGAAACTGGCGTACGCCCACAGCAGGGCGCATACTCAAATGGCCCGGCGGTAAGTTTTGTACCTTTCTTGACCTTTCTTTTTGCCCGAACCCTTGGTTTAAGAAAAAGGTTCACTAATCCTCTTAAATTAACTAGTTTTACGAGAAGTACGCATTAGATAGGAAGATTTGAAATTGGTATTTTTCTGCGAAATTTCCGTTCATTTTCAAAAATTGGTATTGCAGGTAACAATGTATCAATAGGGAAAATATAATTTAGTTTAAATGTATAAAGTTCCTAATTATTAAATTGTAATTATTAATTTATTTGCTGATTTCAGTAAGCGTATCATATTTGTTTATATCACATCCTTTGAACCCCAAACACTTGAATTAGATGTATGTACTACCTACAGCGCGCGCGGTAGTTTCCTTGCGCCTAGACGTTAGTGACTCGCGAAAGTCACTATAACTCGGTTACTAATTACTGGCCGGAAAATTTTATTTTTTCATTTTAAAGAAGAAGACATTTACAATCTCGTGGATGAATTAAAATTCATGTATCATATGGAGAACATGAAAAAATTTTAATTTATTTATTAAAAACTTAATTTTTCATATATAAATTAAATGTAAATTATTTTTTTTAAACATATTTAGATAGGTCTATTTATCAGGTACATTTTACCAAAATTTCATAAACATCTGTTAACTAGTATCTAACATATTAATTATTAAATTCAATAGCTTATATCTCAAAATTTAAATATTTTTTTCCAAAATATATTCAGATCCTCATTTTTATTCATTAAATCTACCTAAATATGAATTTTGAACAAAATCCGAGGACCTTGTGTAAATCAGTAGCACACCTGAGAAACTCTTACTCTATAGTTAAAATACAATATAAAAACCATAAATAAATAAGAAAGTAAAAAACAGCAGTGATCAGTGATCCAGTTATACTAATTTAATTCTTCGGCTCTTATTTAAACTTGCAAATTTATCTACAACTTCATTTGGATCTATTAATTTTCAAATGTCTTTTTCTATACTAAATATACTTAATCTTAATCTTTCATTTGTCATTCTTGTTCTTAAATAACTTTTAATTCTTTTTAACGACGAAAATGACTTTTCACAAGAAGCTGTTTATACTGGCATTAAAACACAAATTTTAAACAAATTATAAATGCATTCAAATGCTTCCTTATATTGCTCAACGAATGACAGGCACTCCATGAGTGATTTAATATTTTTATTTTCTTCCCTACACAAAAGCTTCTTAACAAGTGTTATTGCTGAGTCTAAACAATCACAAGTTATGTTATAATGTTCTGCTAATTTAGTTAAATGAATTTTATTGCGAAATAAATTATCTGTGCGGTCAAAGCTTGTAATGATTTTAAAATAATATCATTTTTTGTAAATCTTTCGTTTAATTCCATTATAATTTTGTCTAGTATAGGGATGTATAACTTAATTTTAACAATTTCTTTCTCATCTTCTACTTCTATGTCTACAAAATCATCTATTTCACAATCCACTATAAACTGCAGTAATCTTTTTGGAATGGATTTCATTCTTTTTGGTTTGTCAAAAAAGTTTGTTTTATCTAAACCAAGAGACAAAATAATACTATTTGCAGATTTCCATATAGAATTCCATTCGTTATCATCGTTTCGTAAGTTTTGAAATTCATTAATTGTTTCTTGATTCTTGAATTGTTGAAGCTCTTACTTGGTGAAATTTGTTATACATGATAATAAAATAAAATACAACACTTGGTTTATAATTTCACAAATTATTTATTAAATAGATTATTTAAGTTTCACTATACATTAGCATCTTCAGATCTATACTAAATTTAAAATTACAGTTTATATATTTTAACCTAAGTGTAAAGTGGGGAATAGTCGGCAAATTTCACAATAGGATATTAAGGAAAGGTCTAGTTGGTCATTAGGAACTTCTTCGTAAGGGTTTTTCAAAGATTTCTTAATCTCTAAAAATTCGCATATATTTAGTTTTAATCCTTTGTTTTCGGTATGTAAAAGTCGTGGATTAAGGCGATGTTCCAATTTTTTAGTCTAATAAATGACTATTTTTAATAATTTTTTTCTCTCTTATTTTATTAGATAGAAAATAAAATTTTTGTTTACGATATTAAATAACTCATGCAGTATACAATTTTTTTTTTTTATGCATAATTACTTATATAGGAGGTGACAAAGTAGAGGCCGCGGAGATGAGGTGTTTTTCGGTGTGCACGATAACGCCAGTCCAGGATGTCTAAAACAAAAAATCTAACGGGGTTTTATTAAGAACAAAATTACCTTCCCCGTCAACCAATAAAAAGTTAAAAATTAAAAAAACCTAGAAAATAGAGTGAGATTAAGAAAAGTCCTATGTTTTGTACACAAAATTGGACCTTTGGGATTGAATAAAAATGGAACAAATGTATATTGATGTCAAAATGTCGGTTTGTGTTCTGCAATATAAGTTAATTAATAAAATAAATAAAGATTTGCGGCAATAGCTTAATTATTTTTTGAGCTAGAGCGCTCACCGTTTTTAAAAATGTAGTTTCGAGAAAAACGTTTTAAAGTTTAATTTTAGTGTATTTATTACCCGGTTACTACTTATGGAAATGTAAATATCTTTGAAACGGTTTGGAAATTTACCTGAAAATTTTTTTTTTTTATTTATTAAATGATTTTGAATAAAATTATTGAACAAAAAAAATCGATTTTTTTTTTAAATTGCAACACCGCCTTAAACTGGCTATGATGTGAGTGTTTAATAAGGTGGTTTGCAAAATTTACAAACTTGGTAGCGAACAAACTCTTGAAATAAAACGTTGCCATTTCATTCAAAACAGACAACTCCTTAGGCAAACAGTTTGAAAATGGCAAAGAAAAGGTAGATATTATGTCTAAATCCGGAATTTATAAACTAAATTGCGACGATTGCAACGGAGTTTACATAGGACAAACGGGTAGATCTATTAAAACTCGTATTAACGTACACAGTAAATCCTATAGTCTCAATAAAACCTAATCAACCTTTGCAAACCACCTTATTAAACACTCACATCATAGCCAGTTTAATCCACGACTTTTACATACCAAAAACAAAGGATTTCAACTAAATATATACGAATCTTTAGAAATTAAGAAATCTTTAAAAACCCTTACGAAGAAATTCTTAATGACCAAATATACCTGTATAATTCTCCTCTCCTTAATAACCTTTTGTGAAATTTGCCGACTAGTCAACACTTTACAACTTAGGTTAGAATAAACAAACTGTATAAAAAAATTAGCTGACTCTTTCAAATGTTTGCAACAATCATCATCTAAATTTAATTTTTGGGCAAAGCAATGAATATATCATAAACTGCGTGCGGAACAATAGTTTTAACATGTTTTTGCACGCCACCTAAATGACAACTCATAACAGCATAAAGAAATATTATTTTCCTCTAATACTGTTTTTATATAATTTGCAAAACTAGCATCATCTAGCATACCGTTTGCGCTTATAAACCCTGAAAACCTCTCCTGAATTGCATGTTGATGCAAGTACCGAACTATAACCGTTATTTGTTCATTTTTACTTAAGTCTTTTGTTTCGTCAGACATTATTGCAAAAAAAATGATTCTTTTACATCGTCTGAAATTTTTTTAAGTACAATGTAAGCCATAATAGAAATTAATAAATTTTGAATATCATGATGTAGGTATTTAGCATTCCTAGAACTATCCTTTAATTTGTTTTGCACAATGGTATCGTGTTTACTTATAAACAACATTGATTCTATTAAATTACCTTTATTTAAACTAAAAACATTTTCATCATGACCACGGTAAGCAATAACTTGCTTACATGTAAATAATAAACACACACATAAACTTTTGATGCAATGTCTGTTTTCTTTAATTTCATTTTGATATTGATCATTCCCCATTTCTTCAATATTAGTGTTCTGTTTCTTTAATTTTAAATAATTTAAATATTTTATAGCACACATTTTATGAATTGAATCAAGTGCATTCAGTTGCGAAACCCTTCATTCACAAAAATGCTTACTTGATTAACACCGTGAAAAAATCGGCAGTATAAACAAAAATCACTGTCTTTTAGCACACTATAGACCAACCACGTAGATTTTTTTAAACCACGTTGATTTAAAGCTTCTCATTTTTTCACTTTGCTTCACTTTTAGATATTGCGATAATATCGGTTGACGTGGTCCTTCTTAAGGGGTTTGTGACAGGTCGCTAGGTCCAGAGACAGTAAATTTTGTTTGTTCTAGTTCAGGTCTCACTGTTGTGGGCGCATACTCTAACTGCCCGGCGGTTGGTGTCACAAATCATTGGACTGTCAAATCGTATAGTGACTTTGCCCGAATGCAAATTTAAAGAACTCTGCATTTTAGTAGGTAGATTCACAAAGGCAAAAAATAATCAAAAATTCTTGGATATTTTATTTAAATGTATATATAAAAATATAATTGGATAAATATAAAGGTGTAAATGGAAAAATATAGAAGTATAAATGGATAAATATAAAAGTATAAAACAATAGCGGAAACCATTAGCAGCAACACAAAACGACAGTTCTTGCATCGTGATTAACTTTAATTGTTATAATTAAGAGTTGGTTTGTTTTTTTATAGTTTTGTTATAACATTATCACAAGCAGAAAACATTTTGCATGCTATTTCATTGTCATTGGACGGAATGAACGAGTGGAAATGTTGCGTATCTTTAATTGTTATTGCGGTTT
This sequence comes from Nebria brevicollis, assembly GCA_944738965.1. Classification (NCBI taxonomy): domain Eukaryota; kingdom Metazoa; phylum Arthropoda; class Insecta; order Coleoptera; family Carabidae; genus Nebria; species Nebria brevicollis. The sequence continues at coordinate 14,260,692 of OX122897.1, read as the reverse complement.
CGTAACGTGACGAAAAGTGCGAAATGTGTTCTTCCTGATTACGAAAATCGAAATAAATTTTGTGGAAAAATGCTTTTACCTAGTCATATAGAAGTTGCGGTGTTGTGATGTGGTTCTCATTCATTTTGAAGAGGAAGACTTTTACAATCTCTTACATAAATTAATATTCATGTATTACATGGAGAACATGAAAACATTTTAATTTGTTTATTAAGTACTTAATTTTATATATATAAATTAAATGTAAATTATTTTTTTTAAATATATTTTGATAGGTCTATTTATCAGATACATTTTACCAAAATTGCATAAATATCTGTTAAATAATATCTGAGATATTAATTATTTGATTGATTAACTCAAAAAAATTCATTAGTTTATACTCAAAAATTAATTTTTTTTTATATTTATATTAATATTTTCAGAACCTAATTTGTATTCATTTGTATTCCTAAATAGGAATTTTTAACAAAATCCGAGGACCTTGTGTAAATCAGTAGTACACTTGGGAAACTCTTACTCTATATTAGAGAATATCTTTTGTTTTGTTTTTTAAAGAATATATTTATTTTTGTTTATCGCCTAATAAATATTATATTGACAACATTATTATTTTTTATTAAATTGATAAAAATTATGTGCCCCCTTCATTTTTTCTAGGTCCCAACTGGCCCTACTAGATTTCAGAGCCTAGCGCCGCCACTAAATTTTATCGATATCAAGCTACCCTGGCGACCACATTTTCTTTAATGAAATAAGTTTTTATGAAAATAATTTTGAATCCTAAGGTATAAACATCATAATCATTTTTAAATCATTCTTTCCCGAAAGTGTGTTTTCTTTCTTTTTTTTATCCAAGTTAATCGATAGACAGAGGGTTGAAATATGAGATATAATATGCAAGTTCCATCAATCGTATTATTTCTGCTATTTATAAATTCACACTTATTTTGCGAAAATTACATGCGAGACAAGCATAATTGACGTACTATTAACAGACATGATGCTTTTAAAAGAAGAGTGGTATTTAAGAATACTAAAAAAATTATAACTGTCTGCTGATAGTTTTCATTTAAAGTGACGTAAACCGTGTGAATGTTAGCGATATATGTATGTATTAGTCGGGCAGGTAAACATAATTCGTGCGCATCTGTTGCTGGACCACATGCTATATATTGTTCCCCTATTACTCATAACTATTCTTCAAAACAAGCAAATGATGAACCCCTGTTTAATAATCATGATGAAATATTTTCATAGCAATATAGATTTGTCATATTAATAAATGTCAGCATTAGGGCGTTGAAATATGTCAGGTGAATGTGTAAAATTTAATATGCACTTTTCAAGTATGTGCTTATTTATATTTGAAATATGTGAGTATAGTACCTACTCGGCAATAAATTTTTTTATGTGTAGTATGTACATATATTAAATTTATAAGATTTCACAAAATTAAATACCTCATAGAATAACTTCTTCAATTCTGCATTTTTATTAAATTACTAACCTCTGAAATACTCAAAATATTCTATACAATTGATGTTCAAATTCATATTAATTATGTCTATTGGAGTTAAAAATATTGACAGACACAGATGATATAATTTATTAAATACAAATTTCCATAAACACATCTGTACGTATGTGTGTATGTGTGTGCATATGCATACGCATGCATGTGTGTGTATGTGTGTGCTGAAATAAATTTGCTGTATTACTACCGACAACAATATCGTACTATATTGTCTCAATAATTAGACTGGTGCAACGTAATATTTTTAGTAGTTGGGTAATTTTGCTAAATATTAGCAGAATTAATGATTTATATTATTAAAATATCTGCAATGTCTTACCCCGGACTTTTTATACGCATTTTGGTTAGATCATATCATAATTTTATTATTTATCTAATTATTAGGAATCCCTTTTCACTAATTATATGTTTAGAATAAATATTAAATATGAAACTCCAAGTTGTTTAAGTTTTTTTTTCTGTTATCAATTGACGGACACAGTTGGTACGACCTATGTAAAATATTTAAAATAACCAATTTCAATAGTCATTGTTTCCGGGACCTTTTTGAAAAAAGTCCAAATACCGGTTGGTCAATATGTTAATATTTATAATTTTTATTATAGCCATTTTTGCTAAAAGTGCAGCCGTTTTCGAGGTTTTGCAGGAACCGCAAAACATGATTAGAATAAAAATGTACTTCCGGTTTGAATATTGTCTTCAAAAATAAAAAGTTTTCTTAGCAGGCATATACAAATCTTAAATTTGAAACTTAAAGTTCTCATTTTTATTAACAATTTCATAATCTGGTGGTGTGACATTTTTTGAATCCTAAACTGTTACAGATAAAATATGCAAATAATCAATTATGTTATGCTAGCAGCCGTGTAGATGAAATTCGAAACTTGAGAAAACTTTATTTTATTTTATTAATCTTCTTAGATTTTTGATTCGCTTTCGTAATTAAGAAGAGTACTAGTGTTAGTAGGAATATTTTGATTCAAAATATTTTTCACAGCATTTCATTTCAGATCACTTTGATTCCGATATAGTACATATCGAGGCATGAAAGTCCGTGGAAAACCAGAGAGATGGCACTACTGCTGCGTATCGAGGATATTTTAATTTAGAGGCATTTCTTGAAGGAACTTACACCAAATTTCTGTCATATTCTCAATCAAATTTATACATTTATTCCGAGGATGATACCACATTCTCCACCATTCGTTTCATCCATTTATATTTTTTGTCTGTTTTAGGAATCTATATTGTGTATATGTATATAAACAGAAAATCGCCTTGTTGAACTTTGGGATTTATTTAGAGTGTTGTCTGTTAATTAGCAATTTTTTTACGCACAATTTGTGAGATTCAGTGAAGCCAATAGTTATTTTTAAAGAATGTATATTATTATTTTATTTACAAATCATTCAAATAAAATTATATTCTTTGGTCTACCGTATTCAAGGCACAGTGTATACAAAATCAAGAAAATTATTTTACCATATAGTCTACAAATCATTGCGCATATTCTCTATTCATTTAAAATTCCAATCTTTAGCATTATTATTAAATTATATCAACTCTATTATTTCAGAAAATCTTCTTATTTTTGGCATGGGCCTTCGACTATTGAGTCAACTGACCCAGAACTAATAATTTTGATGTTGTAAATATCTATGTCATATTTAAACAACAAAATACGTAATACCTTTTGTGTAATTTTAATTGGTTTTTAATATTATAGCCTTATTTTTAAGTAAAAAATTAGAGTAATCGTATGAAAAAATTATAAACGATATAATGCGCAATCGACATTCCCACGCATCTCTCATCACCCTACTTCCCGCACATGACGCTAAAATGCTCATCCCTCTACAGCATTCTAATTTTCAAGTTGGATTGGGGTGTTGTAATATGTCCGTGGGATTATTTACAAATACTAGCACATGGATTAATGGCTTTAATTACTGCGTCGCAAACACAAATGCACACGCATAGCCTCTGAATTGATTTAGAAACCTGTATTTATACGCGAATTAAAAAAAGAGTATAATAATTGTTTTACGTTCCAGATAATAATGTTAATGATCAAATATTCTAGCGTGCGGAAAAGAGAAAATTTCGCATTCGTGAAATTGGGTTCGTCGTCGTATAAGCATTTTTCTGAATTACTGCAACCAAATTTACGCAGCGATATCAACCAGCAACAATTTTATTTTATTGAACAAATTTAGCCTCTACATATTTATTTGAATTTGTTATCTTAAGTTTTCGTTAATATTTCATTATTAAATATTAATCTTCGATAAATCTACTTCATATCAATATATGTGTTCCATACAAATGTCAATATCAAAAATGATCTAAATATAAGTTAAATACATAAATCATTCGAGATATGAGCGGACGCGTTCTCCACCAATACGCAATGTATAATTCCACTTCTAAGGCCCCAGCCTGAATATAGCAATAAACAAGAGTATTTAGTACAAAGCATCAAGTTATTATCCAATTACGCAGCTTTAGAAAAATATTTATCATTATCCAAATAGCCTACGGGCATCTAGTGTAAATTAGACGGAAAACACTCGTTTTGCCTCGCAGTGAAGATTGCTCATCATTTTTTCAATTTCTTCTTCATGTTTTGCCTGGGAAAAAGCAGGAGAAAAACTTTAATAAACTGTATTTTGAAAATGAAGTTCCCACAGCTAAATAAATCGAATTTTCAAATGAAAATATTTAATAATGTTCACATTTAATTTCTATTCACATCTGTGTTTATGTATTTCACTATATTAAATAAGGTGGAGTGGGGTAAGTTCGTAAACGGGGCAAGTGCATATAATGGTTATTTTTATTATAATAAAAACGAAAATTGCCTAGCTTCTATTTATAAATGTACTATAAGATAATATGATCTATTCGACATAGATTTTAGTCAAGAACAGACGTATTTTTCCCCTCTTAACTTAAGTAATACTTATGTGTCACTTGAAAAGTACAGTCCTAACTTTGAGGTTGCTCTAAACATGCAATTATTTACAAGGAAATTATACATTCAGGGTTGTTATTTTTACGTTACTGCAAAAAATACTGATGTTTGTTTATATTAAGTAAACCTTTTTTATTATATCTTTTAAAATATATTTAAAAAAGCTTAGTCTGCTGTTGCCCCGTAAATATTATTACATGGGGCATGTACAGACTATCACGATGGGGTAAATGCGTGCTAGTGGGACTTACAGAATAGAATGCGACAATATACTTTCATAATATTTCAGTTTATTTTTCGTACGAAATTCTTATAAAGGGTTTATATAGATAATTTATTTTAAATTTTTTTAAGCATGGTTCTCAAGTACGTAAGAAGAACTACCAGAGATGATTATTCAAAAGATACACTTGAAGAAGTTATTGCTAAGAATGATAATTTATGCTCTATTTGTAAGTGTGATTTTCAGTATTATATTGATAAGAAAGACTGGATTCAATGTATAACATGTATGCAGTGGGTCTGTGGTGTTTGCAATAAAGGTTCAAAGAAACGGCATTATCAATGTGATCGATGTCTGGATTCGGATTAATATGCGTAATAATATGTACTAACATTTTAAAATAATATATTGTTCCTAAGAATAAATAATATCTATATTTTAAACTTGATTTTATATCACTGAATTGCCATTCATATTTCTGTAAAAAGTACTTGCTTCTTTAAAAGTTTATAAATCTAAAACTAAACAAGACAATTTCATGGAATAAAAAGCATTTTATAGCAGGTTTGTTAAAGATTCTGAACTTGTCCCGTTGCTTATCAAACAAGGTTTGATAAGCATTTTAAGTCTTGGTTACGCTCTTGCCCCAGTTGTCGGGGAAAGTGCAGAGTAGTTGACATTTTGTACAATATCCTATAAAAATTATATATTTCAAGAAAAATTGGAATCCTACGTAATATTAGTTTACTAATAATAACAATATGCAGCGTTTAATACCTGCATCGTTAAGTATTTACATACCATAGTAAAAATATATAAGTTTTAAACGCAACTTTACAAAAACTAGTCTGCATTTACCCCACTCCATCTTAATACATTTTATTTTCTATTTATTATTAACTAAGTATTTTTATCATGAGAAAAAGCTATCTCAAGATTTTAACGGATATAATTATATATACCGATTGACCTTTCCTGAATCAATTCTGACTATTTTTGAAATGACGTCTGTCTGTGTGTGTCTCAATGTGTGTGTGTTATGTGTGTGTATGTGTGTGTAGGTGTGAGTGTGTGTTTGTGGTTGTGTGTGTGTATGTGTGTGTGCTCTGCAGCCTAGATGGTTGAAGATAAAATTATGAAACTTTAAACTTAAGATCTGTATATGCTTGGCAAGAAAAACTTCTATTCTTGAAAAGAATATTGAAATCAAACATCTGCAGTGTCATGCACCGAACTTTCTTATACGCTTTTGGGTTACATCTTATCATATTTACACTATTTTTCTAATTATAATATTTTACTAACCTTTGGAACCCTTTTTCACTAAATTATTTCTTAGAATATATATTAAATGTCAAACTAGAAATTATTTAAGTTTTTTGTATTTCTATTAAACAATTGACAGGCATAGTTGATACTATTTATGTGAAAATAATTATAATAGAACAAATTTCTATTGCCACTTTCTTATTTCCGGTACGTTTTTTGAAAGAAAGTTTTAAATAAAGGTTGTACAACATGCTAATATCTATCATTTATATTCAAAAAACCATTTTTGAGAAATTGCAGAAACCGCAAAAAATGACTAAAGTAAACATGCACTTCCGGTTTGAATATTGTTTTCAAAAATAGGAGGTTTTCTGCCCAGGTAAATACAAATCACAAATTTGAAGTTTTATAATTTTACCTTCAACCGTCCAGGCTGTAGAGCGCTCACACACACACACACTCATACAGACACACACACACTCACAGACGGACGTCATTCCAAGAATTGTCGGACTTGTTTCAGGGAAGGTCAAAACGTATATTTCCGTTAAAATGTCGAGATCGAAATTTTTCATGATTACAATACTTACTTATACTGCGTATAAGAAAGTAAAAATTATACCGGTATCAAGAATTGTGTATGAATTGCGTAAAAGTTGTGAGCAAGCGGAATAGAGGAGCATGTATGAAGAGTATTGATGATTCTGAAATCAAGAAAATAAGTGTGCAACGATACAGTTGAATTGCGAAAGTTTGCCAAAGATTGAATGAATATAAATGAGTTTCCATCACAGCATTTGATGATAATAGGCATATGTGTACGTATTGATGCACGCGATATACTTTATTGGATTCTGCTATTACTTGGAATTTACCTTCTCTTAAACATATGCAAATATTATCTCCGCAGTACACAACACTGGACAAGTTTACATACCAGATTGTTTCATAATTTTATGCTGAGACCAATAATTTTAAATTATATGTTTAAATATATTTAACAAAACGTCATTTTATAAACTAAATTTGACACTGTCATCAAATATCATTGGCATCCTTGGCTTTTGTTGATTACTTTATATCATTCATTTAGTAATTCTTTGAATATTTTAATGAGTACTAATATGAAATGTTTGGTAGCATAATTCAGCAAGTTACTCTTGCTAATGGTGACACGTTTGTTCTATTCGATCCACATGACTATCTGTCTTTTTATATCGCATACAGAGAATGAAAATATAAAATCAGATAATGATTCCATTAAAACTATTATTAGGATAATTTTTATAATACTTTTCGTTGACTATGCCGATTATAGCTAGAATTAATTTATACACTATTATAAGTAATATAATTTTTCCATAGCACATTTAATATAAATCTGCACAAATTTCTCTTGATAAATCTATATGAAATCCATCAATTTTCATGACTTAATATTCTAAATCACCTACGCTTTTAACTTGCGCATACCACTGCACATAAGTCATGTAAAGATGTTATGTCAGGAGATGTGCTGTTTGCACCTGGACTATATTATCTGACTCTATAACATACATACACGCATGCATATACACAAACCTATTGAATGTGATGCGAAACGTAGATTCCTCTCAGTTGGTTTTGTATAGATTTGACCTAACTCTAGTTAGACTCATTAGATGGTCGGTCGCATCCATACAATAGGATAAGCCACGGGTACAGAACGGTTCTTTACCCTCTCTTGGTGCATTAAAATTAGAGACTGTATGAAGTAAACATCGGCAAAATATCTCTATCCTAAGGGTGTATAAGCTGTAGGTATATCACCAAAAAATATTTGCAATGGTTTTGTCCTTAAACTGTGTTTTCACATTAAAGTTCAAAACTACACGAAACAGGTAAACAATAATTGCATTGCGGTAGCTTTCGGCGACTTTGATCATATGGAAATAATAAAATCAGCAATCATACATCAATATATAAGCAAACAGGTTTCTTTAACCGTATATTGTTTTTAAAACACCATAATATATGATACAATTATTGCATAGTTATATAGAATTTTGTATAATCGTATTCACGTGACCGTCATAATTTATTACGAAATTAGTCTTGTATTTGGCACTATATTGTATACGAAGCAGGAAACTTCAAATCTTTGTTCTCCAATGGCCAAAACGAATACAATAATTACTTATGTTTATTGTACGAGTATACTGGTCCACAAAATCTGACGCAATATTTTCTTCCATTTTATTACATTTAAAATTACATAAAACTGCTTCATACTAGATACATATGTCAAATACATCCGGTTTACCGGTTTAGTATCTACTACGGTTTTCGAAATGCAACTACCTGGTTAACCGTTTTAATTTGCAATGTTTAACCGATAAGTCAGTTGAGAAGTTAGCCAGTTAACCGAATAAATAGTTAATCGATTATCCTAGTAACCGTTTCATTCGTTTTCAAATTACAACTATATAGTTATCCTCTTTTTGCAATGATTAACCAATAAACCATTTAATTATGTAACTTAAGTCATCAGTTGTATACCTACTATGTATAAGAAAGTCCAGTACACGACACGGCAGTTTATTTGGGTTGTAAATTTCTATTCAATAATTCAATTCAATGTTTGAAACCGTTTTACTAATGAAATGCAAAAAAAATGTGTTTGCAGCAGCCATAACAATATTTATAAAACTTTTTATACGTTATATGAATAACGCTTGTATATAATAAGCATTTATAAAATATTTATTTGTATAACATAATTTGGTATAATATGCGCTTATAATGCAATATAAGTCAATGTTACAATATAGTATTCAGTATCATATATACTATCAAGTAAAAGTAAATAATGTTGCTGTATGTTACTTTTGTAAACCAATTACATAATAGTTGCAGTTCGAAGGTCAATCAAAAAATTATTCTTTAACAAAACGAATCCAAATAAATATTCTTCTAAAATTCCAATTTTTGTTATACTATTGTGTTGTGTTTATGGATATTCATTCCTTGCAATGATAATTATTATAAATTCATTTTGATGATTACTATAATAAAAATTATCATTTAATATGAAAATATGACATAAATTCGGTAAATTTTACGAATGTATAATACGGTATTATACATGGTTTGCAACAACGTTTCTTAGAGTCATTCTCGATACAAGATCACTTGATATAAGATGTCATAAATAGTGATTTTTAAAGTGACCATGAGAATACTAAATATAAACAATTTTGTTAAAAGAGCTGCACTCATTCTGCTTCGGGGTCAGGTTTTCAAAAATATCCTCCGATGTTTACTATTCGTTTTGCGTTCACAAAAGCAGAAAGAAAACCACAATAAACTGAATAATGATATATAAATTAATTAACCTTAATTTTTTTAAATATTTTATTTTATTATCCATACCATCTTAACTGATATATGTTACTACTTCACATAATAAATTCCACAGCAGATATTTAATTTGGTCATATTTCATAAGTTGAATGGCGAAGTTATAAACCATTCTTTCAGTTCATGCTGATTTCAATAGCAAACCATTTCAGAATAAAGCAATTAAACCCTAATAGTTGACTTAACATAATTTACCTATACACCGGATTATTGTAATGAAATCTACATTGGACAAACTGGTAGAACTTTGAACATCAAATTCCCGGAACACAGGAGATCATGATGATTGCTTAGAACTGAGTCACATGTTGCCAAACGCATGATAGAAAACAATCATACTTTTGCCATCAAAAACTTACAGATCCTACACTTTGTAAATAAAGGATTACAAATGAATCTTATAGAAGCACTTGAAATCAATAAAGCTATTTCTGAGAATAAACCTTTAATGAACGAACAACTAGAGTTAAATTCATCACCACTCTTGAAGCCATTTTAATCCCTTGTCGGGGTTTTCTTACTGTTAACCGCCCTTCCAATTGACAAAATATTATATATAAGTACACCTGCAACCTTCTTGTAACATACCTGATGATAGCTTAGTTGCCGAAATACGTATCGTATATTAAAATAATTTATTTTGAAACAACCGAGTGTGTTTTATTTTCTATTTCATCATGTTTCAACGAGAGCCTACAGCTGATTCCATACAATTTATGAGTTGGTATTATTTCTGTTGGAGGGAATAAGTAATAGACACATTTTCTGCGTAAACCACGCTAGAGATTTAAATAGCTAAGCACCTGGCGACTTCTGAAATTATGATTGTTCATTCATTGTTCATTAAATTTTCAGATATGGTAATCTGTTATTACTATCATTTTAAAACCTAAACTTACTTTATTAAAATTATATGATTTCCGAGGATGAAGCCGGCTGTGACGACTTTTCAGGATTCATGAGAAAGATGCTTTTTTCTTTTCTACCAAATATAAATAATAATAATTGGAATAACACAAAATATAAAAAATTAACTCGTCTAATCAAATTAAAACATTAAAACACAAAGAAAATAATAAACGCGATATTTTGTGTTCAATCTTTATATGGCACATGATTGGAAACGAATTTTTTTATATATAATTTTAAAATATCGTATAAAATCTTACGTTGTGATAATAATCAAAAACTTAAAACTTACATGTTAACGTTGTGAACTTTCTTAAAGTTATGCACCCTTCTCTAATCTTGCAGTCATAAATTACACCCCTAGGCACTAAACAGTATCAATTAGCTAACTGTTTAATTTGCTGTTCTTACTCTACTATGTTCTGTGTTCATTCTTTTTAAACGGCATAACCATTGATTTAATAGTACTATATTAATTTTCTTTTTAATTGAACATATGTGCTGTATCATTCAATTCAGATGCTCTTCTGATTCTCTAAGAACCACACCCTCAGTATAAATTAAGATATAAATATGTGTGTGTGTATGTGTGTTAAAATAAAAGAAAAGGTAAAATAAATTAAGAAAAGGGTAAAAATCTTAGTTTTCGAGTTAATAAAACGTGCCATTTTAACTAAGTGCCAAACTATTTTGATTCTTGTTTTCACAAACAAAGTGCACAAAAGCGCGATTTTATTAAATTTCTAACGGATTTCCACTATGTTATTAATTTACTATTATTATTTATTACCATACTACGAATTTAAACAAATTGCTTACCTTTTGTAGTACAAGGAGTAATGTAAGATGAATCGATGATTGTTATTAACTGATATTTATTGATAGGGGATATCATAAAATTTGCTGTATATAATTTCAGTAGATCGTTAAATTTTTTATTCATAAATTATTTTAAACTTTCTTATAATGTACGTGATGATAACAATACAGCCGAAGTAAGTATCGCAAGTAAAATATTCTTGAAATTAACCGAGTGCGATGTTATACATATATACTTTACATGTCGCTCATATAACATAGATTAAGCGTACCGTACGGAATCTCGGATTGAAAAAAATAAAATGTTTTATTTTCTTTTGTTTTTTGGAAAGTTTAGGGCTTGGAAAACATCCTGTGAAAATTCGAAAGTGCAATGCGAAATACTCTTGGAGTTATAAGAGCCACAAGCGCGCGAGTTTTGTGCTGACTAGGTATACACTTAAATATGAAGAAATTTTTCATTACTAACTTGTACTTGATACTCAAAACTATTTATTTCAAGTCTGCATCCACGATTCAAATAAAAGTAATATGTTCAAGTTGTGCTGCTCCCATGGGCATTCATATTTATACATATATGTATGTATAAATATGCTACATGGCGAAATTGAAAATCGAAACTTGAGAAAAATTTATCGAGTGTCGATTTCCAAAAAAAAGTATATGATCAATCCTTACAAAATTTTAACTATATGTTCTTAACATATCAGTGCTTGGAATCATCTACCATGAACATGATGCGACCAAAATTTCATATTATAAAGCCCCTTCTCTGGAGCGAAATGTTGAAAAATCTCCTTGCTCGTACTTTGAACTTCTACCAGGGCTACAATTTTCGATGGATCGAGCTCATCTTAGATGATTCTATACACTCGGTTAGTACGAATATGAGAACTTTTTTTTTTGGTTTTAGTTCAACTAACATGGATGCAGCGTAGACTTTTTTTTGAGGAGCAGCCGTAGCGCTCTGTGTTCGCAGGAATGTGACACTATATATAAATATATATTTTTTTCTTGTAGTTCTTTTATCAATAAACCATTTCCTGCAAACCGATTTTTAATATATTTTTTGGTTTGGCCACAATAAAATTTAAAAATAGTAGTGATTTTATAGCCGAGACTCCGTACAGTACCCTTAAGGGAGAACATAGGTTATTAAAGTAAAAAAATAGCACTATTTTGTTTTTTTTTTCTGCTTTATAGATACACTTGCGAAATTAATTTTTTTACCGCAACAAAGGTGTATACAACAACGATAAAAATAACAATTTTTTAAGAAATATTAAAACTCTCGATAGCGGCAAAATGGCGAATCGCGCGGAGGTCCTGATTCCGTATCCCCAGGATATCTCCACAGTTAATCAGTTGAAATACACAAGCGTACGTTTTTATTTATTATGAAGGTCAAAACTAGTCCTTGTCCAGCCCAATTTATGAAATTTTGGTTATTAACAAAATGGCGGCCCTTTTCATTTTTAACTTCAATTTTGGTGTAAGAAATTCGTCTATACAAGTCAAAAAATACTATAGCTTTCAAAATAAAACAAAATTCTCTCGACAAAGGCTCCTAAATATAATAAGCTTCAGCAGAAAGAAAGAATAAAGCAAATTGGTTGAATAGGTCTTGAGAAATCTTGGGGATACGATTTGAAAACATAGTTTCGAGATATAAGCGCTTAAAGTTTTGCATTACATTAAAACGCTGGTTTTTAGCCAGGGATTTGACCAGTTGAACCACTGTGCATCGTCATAACTGCGTCAGGTATTCGAATTTTTAATTCAAGTTTTGACTGAACATTTCTGACAATATCTACTTTTCGAATAAGCAAAAAAAAAACCGTAAAATTCTAACCCGAAAAAGTACGCCCTATCTCTGGATATAGTTGTTATGGTATTGAACAACTGCCATCTAGTGAAGGCACGCGGTACGTAAAGGCCAAATTTGCACTTTCTTGTGTTGAATTTTCTGGTGCTGAGTTTTCGTGCTATAAATTTTCAAGAGAAACATTATCTGGTGATGCATTTATCTGAGTTCGAATTTTTTTGCGTATGCGCTTTCAACGAATTACAATTTCAAGTGATATGACATTCTAGTGATGAATTTGATTGTATTTGAATTTTCCTGATTAGAATTTTTTAAGCGGTTCAAGTATTTATGAACTATTAAATATATTACATATAAATGTTATGTTAAGTTGTATGTTAATTGCTAAAATAATAATTTCTAATATAGCTTAATAATTTCTAATAATTTCTTGAATATATTTTCTAATTTAATATCCCTTCTATCTAAAAATATTTATCCTAATATATGGCATGCAGAGGGTTGCATGTTGCAGATGTTTCAGATCTACAAAAAAACTTGACTTTTAAAAATCATGAGAAGAGAGAATAGTATGTAGATCAAACAATACTATTGTTTTTGAAAGGATTTATTTGAAAGCCAACGGGATGAAACACTATTAGCTACTAAAGCAGTACTTTTACCTATTTATCTCATTTCAGAATAGAGTATAAACATCCTCTACTAATCACTCTGGTTTACTAAGCGCAAATCCTGTAACGTGTGTTTTAAATATCATGTTAGTTAACACTTAAATTTGTCATCGCAATTTCTACCCTATTGCCACTGCCACAGCATTTATCAAGATGGGCGGAGCTAAAATCTAGGTTCTTTGGATCACGTGTGGGCTTGTAGTTTCATCTTTTAATAATTATACTGCACCAATCTTGTCCTTCACATAATGTTATGTGTTTAATAATAACAATAACCCACATATACCTTCTTCACTTATAAACCACTTATCAACTGCAATTTCATCAATATTCGACATTAGGTTCACTTTATCATTAATATGTTATACTTTTAAAATACGCTGCTCTTATAAGTACTTCAATATAAGCTAAAATAAAACAAATTTATCAGGGAATAAACCATATTTCAGTATCGCATTAACTTATAACTAAATAAAATGTAATAAGTAAAGAATTTTAACAATATAAATATTATAATTGAAATTTTGCGCAGTACCCGATGCACATTGTTTGGGAAATTCTTAATTTCTCAGCAGCAGGTAAGATAGCACCATCGATATCAAAATCAAGTGCAGTTGATATCAGGCTTAAAAGGATATTAAAGAGGGCTAAATTTCAAGATTATAATATACGGTGAACCGGTTAGAAGAGTTGTAATTTTAAAACGTATTTCGCCATCAAATTGTTCATATTTCATAAGACTACAATTTAACTCCAAATTTCAACACAGTATAATCATATTTAACATCATTTTCAAGCATGCTTTTTGAAAAAATATTATAAAAACAGTTATTCTAAGAACCATTTTAATTAAATTATTTATGAACATTTTTTTACAATAAAGATTAGGCTATATATGACAATTTTTATATACTAAACCATATTTGCGGTAATATGAAAGCATTGTTGCTTGGCCTACCGCTTGTTTGCCTACAATCAAAAGTATTAAAAAGGGGTTCTTGTCGTGCACAAATCGCTCAAAATAAAAGTATCTATATCTACCATCGACAGTAAACTAAGGGCGGAGCTCCGAGCCCTAAAATTTCTAGTGGGGACTTACAGAAACCAATGAGATGATCGCATCCGAGCAATAACGTCAAGTCAAATGGGGTTCATTCATTTTAGGGGATCATCAGTCACAAAATTTTAAAAAGCAAAAGTCTAGAAGTCTAGTGATGGTAGTAACTCGCAAATTTTTGATCAGATCAACACGTAGTAGTTTAAGTCGCACAAACAAACAAATAAATTTAAGTTAATTGTTAAGTTATGTGATATTTTAATAAGTGTGCAAACATGCAAACTTCTGATAATACTCTATCACAAATGGATTCACGCATACAAGCGATGCCTAAATTATCACCACCTTCAACAAGTAAGTATTTTATAGTTTTTTTTTATTGTAATATTTAACAAATAAAAAATAATGCTTATAGTACAGCAAAAAAAGTAGTATTTACTTAAACAATTTTATCTTGAAATGAAATATTATAAAATGTTTGAAGTAAAAGTTTATAAACTCAACCATTCGTTTGTTGAGTTGCATTATCATCCATTGGTCATTACGCTCACATCAATATCAAATATGTTGAAAATCATATGAATTTCTTAATTTAAGCTAAATTGTATTTGGGAATAAATTAATATGATATTGAACTTAAGCGAATGACTTAAGCCGCTACGAATTTATACAAATACAATAAATTTGTTTTAAATACATATTATTTTGAATTTATATATTTTTAGCAATTCACGTATTTAAAATAACAATTTTTCACGTTTTATTAATTTAAATATATATTTGCATAGTCAACTATATTTTAAATTATTTTGCTAATATACTTCTCAAAACGTTTTCCGTTTGTTCAATAAAATATTCGCAATGGCTTGAACTGAACTTCCTCATACGTACTTTGTTTAGATCATATCATATTTATATTATCTTACCAATTTATTCTATTTTACTAACTTATGAAATACTTTTTAAATAAATATATTGCTCACAATAAATATGAAATGTCAATATTATTAATTGATTGGTAGGTGGACACTTGATAAAACACAATTTTAAATAAAATGCAACTATCCATGTGTTATATTTCAAATTTTATTAATTTTATAATTAGAATTATTTTAGTCTGCTTTATTGTTCTGTTAAAAAAATGACAGTCGCAGATGATACGATTTATGTAAATTGCTGTAAGTCTTTGATACAAAACTTCAGTTTAATGTTTCATAATTTTACCTTTAAGCGTTAATGCTGTGGAGCGCATAAAAACACACAGAATCATTCCCAAAATAGTCTGAATCGATTCAGGAAATGTTAAATCGTAGATTTCCGTTAAAATCTCGAGATCGGTTTTTTCATGATTACAATACTTACTTATTACTTCGTATAAGATAGTTATACAGTATATAATGATTGATTATAGCATATTTAATGTTATATATACCTTATCAATTTATATTTTTCAAAAGTACTATTTACTTTCAATAATAATGTTATATTTCAGAATAATATTTGGTTTCTTTATAATTAAAATGTAAAATCCTTTTTCAAAATTTTAATGGGTCTTCTAATTTTAAAATATTTGTAGAATATTATCAGATTTTAACTGTGAATGTCATACGTGTAATTTGAGTGAAAAAAAGTATGAAATCATCAGTCACTTTGATAAATCACTTTCTACGGTAAAAATTCTGAATTTTCTCATAAATCCCACTCCAAATTGATGATGTATGCAATACAGCATTGTTAATTGCTTATGTGTACGTATGCTATATATTGGTGTACCTATACTGCATAAAAGTAGTTAAGTTTTCAAAATTTCAAAAATGAAATTATATACGCGGATCCCCATGTCAACGTTCTATCCATGAAGCATTTGCTGATTTTATATAATTTGTATTATGCATTTATTGTAAATCATGGACGGTATAATATTACTATCATTCTGCCCAAATCCAGTATTTCCAAATAATTGTATAGCTTTTATTATAATATTTAAATTACGAAATCATATTCGCCAATTAGAGTGAAATATATAAATAAGTCATTAAATATCAAAATATAAAAAATGTAGGAGCATACTAAATTATCATCAATAGCAATAAACGGGACATACGCTTAAATAATATCGTGTGAACTATGGATACGTAGAGATTGGCGTCATATGTTCTAACTATTATATAACCCCAAGGTAGATGGTTTCACATAAAATACCTATGCATGTTCGTGAAAATGGGGGAGTGAAACTGGATCATGATGAGAACATACTTTGCAAGTATTGTCCAGTAGCAACACATGTTTTCAAATCTCTGCTGCCACATGGATATATGAATTACTGTCTTCAGTAAAAAATAAATACTTCGATGTACTGATAATTGTCAGTCAGTTTAATATTCAATATTGTCATTCTTAATAGGTCAAATATATTTCGTTCATGTATTACAATAAAACCTTTATTATTTCAATCAGCGGCAGTTAATCGTATAGATCAGAATATATCCATAAATTATTTTACCAACATACAACAATAATATAAGATCATAGAATTAAAAATATAGATAATTGTTTGTTCTATTTATACAAATTTATTTGTGCGTATTAACAAATTATATTGTCTCACAATTGTGTGTGGTGCACTTTAAGTTAATTTCTTATACAAATATATACCTTTAAAATATATCACAATTATTTACTTATAATTAAAATTACACATTATGTGGTACCTGTCGCTAAATGGCATTTAACGATTGAATATGTTCTACCAACAATAAATTTTAAGGAGTAACCGTGCTCTTGTAAGGGATATTAATACAGGCATGCAAACAATGAACAGGAAATTGCCCTTTGCAAGTTTATTGTAAAGCACCATACTACCACTATTAATGAATATCTTATATTACTGCCACTGCCTACGACCCCGCAAGGGTATAACGTTGAATGTAATATTAAATTACTCAAAAAACATTGATATATTTATAAACAAAATAAACGATACTAAAGTGTACCCAACATCTTTTTTTATTTAAATATATGTACACTTACTACAATTTTTTATATTACATTTAGGCCTAGTTTCAAATACACTGATTATCTTTGAATTTCAGTTCAAATTGTGTCCTTATTTATTTAATTTGCAATTATTATACCCGGTTTTATAAAAATACGGTAAAATTAGCTACATTTGTAAATATAGTAACGGAAAATCAAAATTTTAGGAACGATATTAAATTTTCATGAGAACTATACATTGAAATTGAAGATGCTTTGCTCTATTTAAGCTCTATAAGCAAATCAGAGTAGAACAAAATCTTAATACATGAAATAACAAATTGTACTTATATGACAAAATTACAATTGAAAAACGAAAAATCAATAATTATTAAGCTTGTCATAAGTGAATTTTGATATATTATGTTACATTATAGAACAGAATTAATTGTGCAATAAAACATATTTTAAGTTTTTTTTTTAAGTTACATTATGTTTCAACCATAATTTAATAATATATACCTAACCAATGTAATTGATAAATTCAAATATCGCCATATTTTAGTCACAATGTTATTCTGCAATCGGACTGTCCTCCTGTACCAATAGCAGTCAGGCCTCGGGTGCTCTACAATTTATTGCAGCTGTTTAGTTCTAACAAAAGCAGTTATCTTTGTATATTATCTGTACCAAATATCATGCTTGAACGATATTGTTTTTGAGCCTAAAGCTTTACTGTCATAGTAAGGGTGCTCTCTGAGTTAGTATATTGGATCATTCCTAAGATATTTGATTTTTGGTGTGCATTTTATCTACATATTTATATAGAAGTGCACATAAATATCCGAAAATACAATCTCTTGCCAATATTTTCGCTGATTAAAGTACATATAATCTGTCTTAAAAAATAATAATTTATCAATTTATGAAAAATGATATGTTAACAATGTTTTTCTAAATAATGTATTTATCTACAGGTCGAATCTTGTACGATATTCCATGTAAAGTATGTCGTGATCACTCATCAGGCAAACATTACGGAATATTCGCATGCGATGGTTGTGCAGGATTTTTTAAAAGATCCATTCGGAGAAACCGCCAGTATGTCTGTAAGGCGAAAGAAGAAGGCTCTTGTATAATTGATAAAACACACCGAAATCAATGTAGAGCTTGTAGATTAACTAAATGCCAAGAAGCTGGAATGAATAAAGATGGTAAGCATTTAACTAAATAATTTGAAATATAATATCAAATCCGCAACGTCCATCTAAAATCGTAGTAACATATAAAAGTTTTTATTTTATTTGTAAAACATAAAACAAACACATAATATTCAAAAAATCATAGCCTTATAATTATATGACTTATATTATTTTATTTCTTATTAGTTTTGTTTTAATTTTTTCAGCCGTTCAGCACGAACGCGGTCCTCGAAATTCTACGTTGAGAAGGCAAATGGCACTGTACTTTAACAAAGATCCAAATGAAACAATATCAGATATTTCCATTGGGCCTGCGCTTGATCTTGCTATGTCTAAACCAAATATATCATCTCATCTAGTACATCAAAATCCTTTATTGACACAAACGGCTTTAATGTACCATCCAATTGCATCTCTAGCAAATGTATGTATCGTATAATTATTTAATAAATTATAAAATTAGCAGTGGACTAAGTAAATTTAAAAATAAAAATTCGTTGGGAACCCCGTATTATTAAACTTTATTATCTTCAATTTTAATTTATTATTGTAAAATTAGTTCCATATCATTACTGTTTAATATGTTAGTATATTTTTGTCATATTCGTGTTATATTCTACTGACAACGTAACTAGTGTTGGGAAAATTATAGATTTATACATATATATGGTTTAATATATCGATATTTTGTATTATCATTCGTAATCGATATATAGTTAAAGTTTGATGTATATATACTTATATTAATTGTTTATTATCATATTTTGTTGATGTTAAAAATCAAATCTAATACTCCCTTAGATTATTATTAGAGTAGTATCATTTCGTAATACAATAAGCGACACGAAGGGTGAACACATAGGCTATTTTCTAAGGTTTTTGTACAGATTTTTATCATTTAAATTAGAAAGTCTCTTCTAATCCCTGACTGTCCGAAATTTATTTTTATTTTTCTACACTCTTTTTATTTGGTATACTGTTGGCGTACATACGTAATACATTAAAAATACATATTAAATCTCTGAGAAAACATATTAATTAATTTATTTATTTTGTTATAGTTACCACTACGCATGCCTGTTCCACCAGCCATAGTTAACCCGCCAGTTATTTCAACTGAAACTGTATGCGAATCTGCAGCCAGGCTTCTGTTCATGAACGTTAAATGGGCCAAAAATGTCCCGGCGTTCACAGCACTTCCTATGACTGATCAACTGATTCTACTTGAGGATAGTTGGCGAGAGTTATTCGTATTGGGAGCGGCACAATTTCTTCTTCCCCTCGAACTATCATCGCTAGTCCATGCGTCCGGGGCTTTAATCCGACATCCAGATAGAGTAGATACGTTTATTCATGAGGTGAAGCTTTTCCAAGAAACTCTTTCTAAGTTTGTTCAACTTCAAGTCGATGCGCATGAATTCGCGTGTCTACGAGCAATAGTTTTATTTAAAACTGCCTTCGATGGTTCCGGTTGTAGTAGCAATAGTGCTGCATCTGCAAGTTCACCTGATATGTACAGAACTTTAAGTGATATCACCACGGTTGCCCGGTTACAAGACCAAACACAGTTAACATTAAATAAATACATACAAACCATACAACCAGGACAACCTCTTCGATTCGGTAAATTACTTTTGCTACTTCCTGCTTTACGAGCAATCACAAATAACACAATTGAGGAATTGTTTTTCAGAAGAACGATTGGAAATATTCAAATTGAGCGAATAATTTGTGACATGTATAAAGCGAGTGATATTTAAATTTAGTATTTTAATATATGTATATTTATACTGATTGACTTCGATTAATACAGATCCCCGTAACGGCCAAACATAATACGAATAGACCAGCTTGGTAAATAAATATAATTTTTCTTGACATACAAGGTGCATATGAAACATACATTTAGCGCTTTGGTTAATTACTATTTAGTAGCTAATTGTAATAGTGATTTTGCATCGGCTAGAACTAACAACACAGTGAGCTGTAAATGGGCTGGATTCTCTTATATTTATAACATTGTAGGGGCTGGACCCTTTTAACGAATAACGTACAAAGATATTGCGTAAATATTTTTAATTATTAAAATAGTATTGAAAGAATTCGCTGGCCATTGTGATTGGTTTCTTATCAATTTTTTTATTAATGCGCATTTTAATTACCCTTAATTCTCACTGAAATTATTTTTTTAGCATATTGTGATTGAAAATCAACGTACCAATATATAATAAGTTTCTCTCTAGAAAATAGCGCTAGGCTTGCTAATTATAAATCCGTACTCATTTTTCTCTTCGCACTTGCATATACTTGTTTTAATGCACGAATAAATACAAGTGTATCTATGATTTATTTTCAGTAAAATACAACTTAACTACAGCCTACAGTATGGAATAAAATGCACGAATATTCTTATTTTATTCGAGGCTGCATAATCCTATCTTTGTTTGTTTGGCTAGACCAGATTCATTTCCTCTATGTGTCTTCTAAACTGGAAAAGATATTACTCATTTACCTGTATATTATTATAATAAAAATATGACTAGCTCATCAGAGTAATTGCAAGTAGCACAATGTTGAAATACGATGATTTTAAGTCACTAAATAAAAAGGATAAGTTTTTATTAGAAGGAGATCACAATGTAACCGCTTTGCCTTCTTATATATTATAATAAATTCACCTTTAATGCCTTTATCATGTATGCACTTTCTTACAAACATTTTATAGTGAATAAGATATTTTGTACCTACCATATGTATATTTTACTTGTATAAATTATATATTTAAGAAATTTAAAGTATTTTTTTATCAATCCATGCATAGTATGAATATTTAAGTGCTTCGTCTGAATCTTGGTACTAATATGAAATCGGAGTCGCTTTAAAATTATTAAGTGCAATTAAGTTAACAGTTGATTTACAAGTATGTGGAGTTCCACTCGCAAGTGAGAGGTATCTAAATTTTATATGTAGGTGGTAGGTCCACAATAGCTGATTGATCTATAATGTATTTTGAGTTGATAAGATTATTAGAAAATCATCGATTGTTTATCGATATATTAATTATTTCGATATAATTGAAATTTTTTATAGACAATGCATTTTATAAAATATAATGGTGTTATCCAGTAAAAAGCATTCTCACGTCATTCATATTGCGCATGTAAATATTTTTTGTCAATCTTTCACATGAGTTTTTACAATACTATTGCATTCGCTTCCCAGCACCTATTCTACAGAAGACATTTTTTTATAATATCGCACTACTCATACACCCACGTAGTCTACTTTCTGCTTCATCAACATTTTCATTTCCAGTCCCACGCCTTTTATCCTTGGATTATTTTAGTTTCCTGTTAAAATATTAACAGGTATACATATTTGTTATGATTTATTTCGTATCAATTTACTTATATAAATATATGCGAAATATGAAATTATAATTACAATGCCTATTTTCTTATAAAGTAGTTTCTCATATAATCATCAAAAAATTTTAATTTAGCTAATATCCCATAAGAACTGTTTCAATTATGTATGTGTTTTGTTTGCTGTGGCGGCGATTAATGAGGATCTACAGACTATACCGCCCAGTAAATGTTATTTTTTAAATAATTTTAATGCATTACTGACAAATTTCTTCAATTCCTAAATATTTTGAACTTTTAAATAATTATATCTCAATATTTCGTCCGAATCATTATATATGAATTTTTTTTCATCGTTATTTATTGACTGACATAGTTGATATGATTTATTAAATATATATATTGAAATCTATACAAATATGACATCGAATATAAGAAATTTATGTAATTAAATACCAATAATTTATAAAAGAGTTGTTCCGGAGAAAAACAGAAACGACTAAAATAGGTTTTCTTGTAAAACTGAAAAATCTGATAAATGGGAAGTTAAAATCTAAAGTTTAAAGTTGCATTATGATAGTTGCTACAGATGTGGCTGTAGAGCGCTCAAAGAAACACGCACACTCAAATACTTAGATACTTAAATAAACATATACACATACACATAGATAGACGTTAATCCAATCATAGTCGGACCTGTTATTCGGGTACATATTTTTATTTCAAAAACATTATGATAAGCTTTGTTAATTTTGAGACAGAAATGAATTTGACATTACAAATTTATATGCTATTAATTTTAAAGTAGGACTATAACCAAAACGCCGAGAAGTTTACGGTTATTGATGTTATACCTGGTATTGTTACATTTGGTAAAGTAGAGGATCAGAAAATATCTACCTTTCATTGATGTACATCACTATTTTCTAGCTTGATTCTAAACTCAGGTATTTCTCTTGTAAATAATTTATGTGTTAATCCCTTCGTTTTACGCATACAATTGTCGGTATGTCTTATGATCTCTTTGTGAGCTGATATTTTTTGTGGAATAATTGGCTAAACAAGTCCAGTCTTTTTATTTGAGTATATTTGTCTTGCAACCAAGATTTTCTTAGCTGAATATACTTAACATTATATAAAACCCATACGCGAATATCTATTGTAAGAAATATATTTAGTGAAAAGGAGTTTCGAACGTTAATAAAATATAAAATAATTTGTAAAATAATAAATATATGTTGAGTTTATTACAAAAATTATATTTTATTGAGCTATTCTAAACAAAATACGTATAAGGAAGTTCTATGCAAGCCATTAGGATTCTTTTTATCATTGCTAAATTATTTCGTATAACCATAAGCATATAATATTATATGCCTCTTGGTATAACTACAAATTCGGATTGGACCATAATAACAAAATCGATATACTCGTATATTGCACACTTTTTATGTATGAATATATGTCTAAACCTAAATAGCGAGAGATTCTGAAATAGGAATGGTTAATATGAGTGACTCCATTTAGAGAAGTAGTGCGGCAAAGCTATTCAATTCTAGAGCAAATTCGGGAATTGTGGGACATATCTAGGGGCAAATGTAATACACTATAAAATATGTAAGGGCTATTAGAGTTACAAGTATTATGTAAAGGCGCATGGTAAGTAGTAAAAGAAATGAAATAACATCATAGGAGTATGAAAGATGTAGATGTGTCGCTAATCTTTGGTGCAAAAGCCGGTGACATTTTGACAAATCTGTCTTTAGTCAGCAAGCCAGGCAAAGACCCTATTTGCTAGCCGCATTTCGAGATGAGCCAACGGGCGGTATAGCATCTATATAATGAAACGAAGCCGACATGCATTTGTCCGTAGTGGACAATGTACAAAAGCCATCATTAGAGAGTAGCTCCAGCGTATACAATAACCACTTTGAGGATAAACACGACCCTTTTTAGCTCATGCTGCATTTCAGGCGTGAAATTGTTTCTTTATCCCCATATTCGATGCTAAATACCTCAACATGGACTTCTGTTAACTTCCATAACCGATCATAGTAAACATAAACAGTACCCCTTCGTGTTTCATTTCATTTTATTCTAGTGAAATTTATCTTTTGCGATTTTAACTTGTAATGACAATATATGATTATGTAGAGCCCACAAAAACATTAAATACAGGTATTTGATAATTAATTAGATGGGCGTACATTATTATTGGATGATGCATACTTAATTGCATTATAACATCTACAGTGTTTTGCATTGGACTCTTTTATATGGAGTTGTTACATCATTTTAGATAGGAAGGTCAATAGTATAAATATTTAAAAATTCAAGGATTTATAAATATAATCCACTATATACAAGTAATTATTATGATCAAAATTGTCGTTGTTCCAAATAAATTAAATATGTAACCGAATATTTTCTTCAATAATTCTAAAATCCACAAAAACTCTCCCTCTTTTTTGCACACGCACATCTATTATGCACACAGAGAAAGAGAGAGAGAGAGAGAGAGGCAGATTTAATTCCACAAGTAGTCATTCACTATTCAGTGCTGGTCGTATTTTTGCTAAAATCTTGAGTTCAACTTTTTTTTGTGATTCTGCCTATTATTTCTTCGTATAAGGATATAAAAATAACAATCGCAGTTTTTGAAAAGGTCTCTACTATCGTTATTTTGAGTATATTAAGGTCAAAGTTAGCAAAAAAATCAGTATTCTTTGCGTGCGCTGTCAGCAATTGCAGTTTTCAAAACGAGTCTTGCTCAATAAATTTCATTTTAATGACACCAATAAACAGGTTTATAGCTTTAATTATTTTACAGTGTGCACATTACAACCAAAAAACTGAAGTGAACCTTCTTATACGCATTTCGGTTAGATCATATTTAGAGTATTTTTCTAATTTATAATATATTACTAAAGTTTTAAGTAAATTATTTCTTAGAATAAATATTAAATGTCAAACTCCAAATTATTTAAGTTTTTTATTTTTCTATTGAATAATTGACAGGCACAGTTGATACGATTTATGTGAAAATAATTATAATAAGAACAAATTTTAATAGCCATTTTCTTGTTTCCGGTACCATTTTTGGAAAACATTTTTAAACAAAAGTTATTCAAAGTGTTAATACCTTTAATTTTAATCAAAATAATTTTTCTATAACTTCAACCATTTTTGAGTTATTACAGTTACCGCAAAAAATTACCTGAGTAAACAGGCATTTCCGGTTTGTATATTTTCTTCAAAAATAGGAGGTTTTCTTGCCAGGCACACGCAAATCTTAAGTTTAAAATTTGAAAAATGATTATGGCATAGCCTGTTTATTTTACTCTTTTCAACATTTATAATTCATCCAAGTTAAAAAAATAAAAACGAATGATTGCAAAAATTAATACAATATATGATCAAAGCAAACACGATAAATCGTACATTGACAGATGCAATAAACCAGTACGCATGTGGGCGTTCTCCAACGAATACAAACGCCTATTTACTTAGAATTACTTCACTGCGCATGTACAAAAATGGCTTCGTACATTTTTAATATAAAATTATACTTTTACCAAGAATGTCCGTCAATCTTCGCGTAATTTTTATATAAATTATGTGCTTATTATCCATAATTAAATTAAAACTATGCATTACTTAGCAACTGGTCACACAAGATAAAATGTGGTCGTTACACGTATCATCTAGTTTAACTGCCACCACAAAGAATAAATACAATTCTAACTTTTATTATATATTCATGCATGTGTAACTTTTTTTAATTTTCTTATATCATGAACAATTTCGACCTCGAGATTTTAACGGAAATATACGTTTAGACCTTCCTGAAACGATTCCGACTATTTTTGGAATGACGTCTGTGTGTGTGTATGTGTATGCTCGCTACAACCTAAACGGTTGAAGTTAAAATTATAAACTTTTAACTTAATATTTGCATATGCCTGGGGTGTGCTCTTCTTATTTTTGAAAAACATATTCAAAGCGGAAGTGCCTGTTTAATACTTTTTTGCAGTTTATGCAGTTACTCAAAAATAGTTACAGTTACAGAAAAATTGTATGGATAAAAATTAAAGGTATTTATACTACGCTTAACTTTTGTTTGAAATTTTTTTCCAAAAAGAGTATTGGTTTCAGAATAATGGCTATTTAAATTTCTTCTTATTATTTTTATTTGTACATAAATCATAACATCTGCGTCTGTCAATTTTTTATCAAAAAAATAAAATAGACTTAAATAATGTGAAGGTTGTCATTTTATATTTATTCTAAGAAGTATACTTAGTGTAATAGTGGGTTTATACAGAAAAAATTAACGCTACATTTAACGCTGCATTTTACTAACAAGAAAAACTGGCGTTTATACAGCTAAGCTAACAAAATTAACGCATGCGCATACTGGTTTCCGTGTTTGACATTTGCAAGTGTCAACTTGTTTTTTGAGGCTATATTTTTATGATTTGCGAAAACATTTTTCTTTTTGCGATATATACAGTGTTTTTCATTTCTTTTAAATAAAAATGGATTCGGAACATGATTACAGAGAACATTTGGCTAATTGTTTTGGTTCAGTACCATGGCAAAAATCTCTTATCGAAAAGAGTTCTATGCCGAAAGACTATTAAATTAAAATGATTTTGTATTTTAGTCATATTATTTCGGTTCAATACATTATTATAGTTGATTTAGAAGTTATTTCAACTTATGTTAACCTCAGTGATGCTTGCATCTGCAGATGACTCGGACAGTTTATTCCTCTCAGTCGCATAGTGAGACCGCAAAGTCAACCACCGGGATTCACACTCTGGAACTAGAATATATTTAAAATTACAACATCGTCCAATTTTAAAATATAGTTGCATATCACATACCTTTTAGCCCCATGACTTCGGAAACACTTCTCCATGTATTTTCTTTACTAGTTTTATTGCGGAAGCCTACACTTCGTTTATCATACAATATAGCGTATTTTTCGACACTATCAATCAATTCACCGTCCTTTACGTTAAAATAACAATAATAAACAACAATATAGCAGGTAAACAAAAGTCAATGCAAAAAGAGCACGAAACTGTTCTGACATGTTGTGCTTGTCAACACATGTGCACCCGGTCACGCTTGCGCAGATGCCTTTTTCAAACTGAACTGATCTTAGGCAAAGAAAGAACGAGGTTTTGTTCATCTCTCTTAGTAAGAAAGATAAAAGTTGGCCAACTTGTTAGCTTAGCGTTAAAAAGAAATGTAGTCTTAAATTCTGTATAAACGACAACATTGGTTAACATGGTGTTTATCTTTTTCTTAGCCTTAAATGTAGCGCTAATGTTAAATGTAGCGTTAAGTTTTTCTGTATGAACCCACTATAAAAGCGATCTAAAGGTTAGAACAAATATTATAAATTAGAAAAATAATGAAACTACGATGTGATTTATCTCAAATGCGTATAAGAAAGTTCGGTGCATGACACTGCAGATGTTTTCCATATATATTATATCTTATGTAATATGAAATTATTCTTATCTATAGAAACTAATTAACTAATTTGAAATAATGAAATTACAAAATTGTTTTAATAGTTATTTTAAATGAATTACTTCAACAATAATAAAGTGGAAAATTTTTAACATGCTGCAAATGACATCAACAACTTTGTAGCCATATAATTTCTATAAGCCGTATCAATTTACCTTAAACCGCTAAAATTCAATATTTATTTAATAAAGAAATTTATAACTATAATTTGAAAATTTAGAACTAGATTTTTGTATGTGTTCGTGTGTCAAAATATTCTACAGTCAACACACAGTTAAAACTGCATATGATCTTTTTTACTTTAGAATATAATATAATAATATAAAACTCCCGCAAGTTTGCTCGCTATAATTTGGACAATTTATTATATTTATTATTGTAAAGAAAATTTTATAATTTGTTTATGAATAGGATCTTTTTGAGTAGTAATAAACTGTCTCAAGAAGATGTCTTTGAATGAACCTGATTTATAAAAACAAATTGCAATTTGTTTCTTAGTGACGATTGCTTTAATTCGTAAAGGTATAACTCTAAAACTAGGAAATGTATAGCCAATCGAAAAAGTCATGGGAAGCAACCTCTAAGTTATAAAATTGACAATCACAAAATAAAATCTTATATCAACTCAGGATAGCACTCAAATATGTTCTGCTTATGAATTTGTAACCGCGAATGAATTTTATAAGTCTCAATTGTTAACAACTCAAGTACAAAGCTATGTAGCTATAGGTCTGATACAATTTCAATATCATACTGCACGTACTACAGTTCGACCACAAGCTGTGCTTGATTGACACTCTAGTAACACCAGCTACAACAAGAAGCCCGCATCGACATGTTTCCCGTGAGATCTACAATTTAGTTTGCTTTCTGTGCCACTTGTTTTTCAATACCGTTTATGTTTTGAATTCACATTTTGATCCTTATTTTTATAAGTCAACTTTTATTATAAAATAGGACATATTCGTATTGTAAAATATATATATATATATATATATATATATATATATATATATATATATATATAAATTTGAATAACATTACGGTGGAAGTATTATTTATAAGTCACACTGGGACAAATATTTAAGGACAGATAAAGCATATGATTATAATTAATTAATGTACGCAATTTAGCTGTAGTAAATATATCTTGCATGCCTGTTTTTTCATTTTAATTATTATAAATATATTTATGATTGATACATCTCTCTCAGTGATGTTCAAATTAATTAATGACACTTAACTACGACATTAAATATGGATCTTATACAAAATCTTAAACAATACAATTATATGATCTTTATATAAAGGCCAAAAGTAGACCTATCGCTTTAAAATTTATATTTGATAATTTAAACTGTTTAAAATTTTTAAAGTATCTAAAGATATGAAAGAATGTAAAGGGTTTTCTGCCACCCCATTTGATGCGATTAGCCGACGTGTATGTTTGAATGTAAGGATTGAATGGCGAAAGATTATCAAGCTTGAAAGAATGTAAAGGGTTTTTTACTGCCATTAAAGGAAATAAGCATGATGATATGTATGTATATTATATGAAGACAAACTCATAATTACTATAATTATAATATAGAATAGATTTTTACGTAAGCATGTTATGTTGTCTTATATGTAATAGCCAGATAGTTTCATTTTTTTCAGGCACGAATAATCAAATTATTTTATAATTATGCTATAATTATATTTTTCGGAAGATCATGTATAATATAGATAAAAACTGCATAACTAAATTATAAATATATGTAGCATTAATTAATCAGTGATGAATTATGTTTGTCTTGAATAAAAATTAATATCTTACCAGATAACTCTATTGTCTTTAAAAATAATATACAAGTATGTTGAGTTTTGATATAAAAACAATCAAGCAAATAAATATATCGAAGGATTTAAAAATATATAAGCTTTCCAGCTATTGTATTGCAAATGTAACTGTATGTAATTAATTCACAGCCTTACTATCAAGCACTTGATTGATTGCTACCTTAATATATTTGTTTAGATTTTGAAATTCGTATTATTCAAAAATTTCCCAAAGAAAATATAAAATCTATTGTTTAAGAGTTTAAACAATACAAAATGCTATTAATTGACGATTAATGCTAACAGCTGTAATGGTGCTCACGATGTTATTAAAAATTTAAAAACTGTATCATATATAAAGAACAATATACTGTGTAGTAGTGCTTCTAGCTTGGCAACATTCAAGTAACTCATATCGGTTATTGTGGCTGGATAAAGTGTTATTTATTGTTTAAAGGTAACAAAGCAGAAAACTTACTACGTATACTGGCTAGTCTTTATAGTTAATTATATGTATACTACCGCTGCGACATATCAAGTGCCCTTCAAAACACAGTGTGTCCTCAACCAAACGTGGCGACAGCTGATCCCTGTAAACCCTCACCTCTTTTGTAACCTGGATTTTACAATTGCATAGGAATGTTTGATTTGCTAGCCTCATCAACTGCACACAAAAATATATATCTGAAGTGAATTTTTATATAAGAAATATTATAAATAATTCTTATATAAAAATTCACTTGAGATATATATTTTTGTGTGCAGTTTATGAGGATAGCAAATCAAACATTCCTATGCAATTGTAAAATACAGGATACAAAAGAGATATAAACAACTGTTTAAAACGTTTGTGATGTATTTAATTTGTTTTACAATTCACTGTTCGGATTTCGAATTTAGAATTTCGAATTTAGAAGTTCGGTTTTCGAATTCGAAATCTGAAATTCGATTTTGTGTTTGACCGTAACTTCGAATTTAAAATTTTGTAATATTCGAATTTCGGAAATTTGAATTATACTGACAGCAGTAGTATGAATCCTGAATGTATGTGGACAAAATTCCCAAAATAAAGTTACCTGTAATTGCCCAAAACTATTATTTCTTGATTCATCTATCCCAAAAGAGTCGAAATACACAACTTATGTTATAAAATATATCATTCATATGAATGGAAAAGTTGAAAGAAAAATAATTTATTGTAAAAAAATGCAGAAAAATGTGTTTGTATGAATAAATTCCAGAGAGATACTGAAAGCATCTTACATCCATTGTTTGTGTATTGACATTCACTTTTGTATTATATTTTACTATTCACAGTATATTTTCATCAGCTGAAATTTTTGTATCGACTTCTATTGATGAACTGGAAAATTCTTCGAATTCCTAGTAATTCTATCCGTTTGTCAATCTCTTGCTACTTTTTTATCTATATATTATTTTCTTTTTAAAATATGTATTTTCTTTTTGAATCAAACTAGGTTTAATAAACAATTGTATTGAACAAAATTCGAACAAAAAAGTAAACTAAATACATGGAACGCTTCAAAATGTAATTCCGAACCCGTTAATACCGAACTTAACTCCGAAAAGTTGCTATTCTATTTATAAGGATATAAAAAAAATATATTTGTTACATCAAAATCACTCAATTTTCCGTTTTATAAATCATCTGAAATTTTGTTCACCTAGATTCAGCATTCTTACTAGTGTACGGCGCCAAAAGAGTAATTTACAAAGAAATGAAGAGAAAAAGAATTGAAAATTAGTTATTAAAATTTTTTTTTCATAGTTAAATTGGTAGAGCCACCTTGAAGAATCCAGATAAGAGAAATATACTTCTGATTGATTCTATAAACTATTTTCATAATAAGGTTAATTGACTCAGTGTGATATCACAATATAAATTATTTGCAGAAATAAAAACAACATAAAATTTATATGCTTGATACCATTGCCTAAAATAGAAATTTGTTAAAATAGACAGTCAATGTTGGTTCAATTGACATATAAAACCGCATAATGTTGAATGACACACATCTAAAAAGAGATCGCAGATATAATCATGTATCAGCCATAATGTATAAGCGAGGCGAATAGTCTGACATATGCACACTCCGGCAACTACAATACAAGGATTAGCGGAGCACAGCTGTATTGCCAGTCTCCTAAACGTAACCCCCATGATATTACAGTAGGCTATACTTTCAAAATACATCACAGAAAATCATACTCTGCAAATATAATACATACGTTACTGAAATCTAATACTGAAACATTTAGTATATCGCTAGGGGAGAATAATAAAGTCGGTACAAAATGACCTGCCTTTTCAACACTTTGTCATTACCCTAACCGACTATATTATTAAACCATACGTTATCTGGCCCATGTCATTTCTGGATGATCTTTACAAAGGCCTGCTTTACTACAAATAGACAGGAAAAATTTTAAATGTATTTTTTGATTTCCAGTTCAAACTATTTACACTTTTACCTGCATCAACAAAATGTTTACATTTCGTAGAATAAGACTAACGCATATGTTGAACCGTCTTTATTAGTTACAAATACATACTACTCGTTTCAAAAGAATAGTTGTAAGTCTGTATATAGCAACTTTGTAAATAATTTATGGAGTGATGGAATATCCATAGCTTGGTTGTCTAAAATTAATAGATACCTTAATTATTAGTTTAGTTAAATATAATGAAAATTAATAAAAATTGAATAATACAATGTTTTAGCTTTACTATATTTATTTTGAGCTAGTTACTAGTTTCACCCCAATGTGGCTTCCTTCAGACTATATACATTAAATAAAATACATCTGGTTTATACGATATGTACATACATAATTTGAGGGAATTTATCATACACGTAGTAACGGGGACTTGTATGGGTCAATCTGTTCATTCAAGGTAGATTTCTAGCGGGTTTGTACATTTCCATGGATTCTAATAAATTCAGTTTTAATCCATTATTTTCCATGTGTACGGTGGTCGGACAGTTATTCTCGGATAAATGATGTCCTGTGATGTGTAGGTGTTTCGCAAAAGTTAAGTCGGTTTTCCTTTATTTGAGTGAACTGAGATGTTCCTGGAATCTAGTTGTTACGTTTCTTCCTGTTTGTCAATACAGTCACATATTTCTTTTAGATTACACAATAATTTAGAAATACTGTTATTGTTGTTAAATGGTATTTTAATCAGTTTTTAATCTATTTGCTACTTTATTGGATATGTTGTTATGGTATGGCATCGTTTTGTAATTAGTTTTCGAGTCGTGAGGGGAACATTAGTTTGATAAAGTTTATCGAATTTTGTTTGCTTATTAATTTGCCAATTTATAAAATTATTATTTATTGTGATTCGTTTAATTGCATTTAATTTTGGATTAAAGACACGTTTGTTAGAGGGTAGCGTATTAATCGATAAATCTTGGAGATGAAAGCTGACAGTTTATGAAGTTGGTGTTGTAATTGTTAATAAATGTTAAATTGAAGAAAAAATATAGTAAAACAGAAACATGGTATTACTAGATTTTCTTAATTTTTATTACTTTAGTAATGAGTAGCACGCGTGGATTATAGAAGAATAGATGTTACCTGACACTCATTGCGCATAGACTATATAACGCGATAAACATATAATAATTTTTTATTAATTAAAACTATGTAATACTTATTGCATAAAAAAGGGGAAGAATAATGAAATGCATTCGGTCATGAGTCTGCAAATAATGAAGCATAAAGACTTTTTTAAACAAACATTAGTTCATTTTGTTGTATCCATAAATATAAATAACTCATATATATTTTTAGTAGTAGTTCTCTGACTAAAATATGTCGTTCCTCTTCATTTGAAGATTTTGAAAAATGTACACCAAATATTGTATTCATAATATACAAGTATTTAAAAAAAAAAATAGGCCCTCTTATTTTTGGAGTTAATGGGCCCCAAAATAGCACCAATCATCCATATGAACATACCAAACATGAAAAAATTATATATTCTTAGATTTGAAATCTTTTTCTAAAGTGAAAACTTACATTTGTTAATAATTATTTAATATTTACTCAAACATTGATAGAACACTATTATCGCCAGACATTTTTGCAAAATAACTAACCTATTTTTTGTTTTTGCCTTCTTATGGAATGTTGTGGCTGTATTTACATTTTCATACAATAAGTACTATTCTCAACTGCAATATCTTGCACTGAAGTTTATTATCTTGTTTAAGACACTAATTTTCAAATATTCAAGATATATAAATATTTTTAACAGTTCAGTAACTTTTGCACCATTTCTTTACTTACAGTATCATAAATATATTTAAGACGGAGTACATGTAGAATCATGGGGCTCGCTTTTATCGAGGCCCAACCTAACAGATCGGGCACAACAAAAAATTGTTAAGACTCATTTGAGTTATTCCTCTCCACGGAAATCTTTAGTAAAAGGCGAAAGATTTATTCGCTTAGAAGAGAAACCAGAGTAATATTTTGTTGAACATTCATACCTATTGACAATTTTACCTAGCGAAGCAGGTAGGAGAAGTAAATAACGATGAGAGCATATATATATATATATATATATATATATATATATATATATATATATATATATATATTTATATTATACGTACGTTCAATTGCTGGTTATATTTATATGTATATATATATATATATATATATATATATATATATATATATATATATATATATATATATATATATATATATATATATATATATATATATATATATATATATATATATATATATATATATATATATATATATGTATATATATATGTATATATATATATGTAAGGAAGTTTACTTCCTAAGGGATAATTTGAATATTCCCTCGTTCACACGCGAATCGATAAAGTAGTGAACTGAAGGTGCGAACGAATAGAAGCACGATAAAAGGAAAAGTCATTGTGAGAAGAGAGATTAACGATTATTAAAATTATAATAAAAGTAATACAGAAAGGGTAAAGAATAAACATTGAATGTAGTTTCTTTGTTTATTTTAGGTGTGTAAATATTTAGATCAATTAAAGCTTGTACATAATATAAATCAGTAAATAAAACTTTGTTTATTTCAGAGATACAATTCTTGTTTATAAAAAACCCTTGGACTTACTGTTAAATCGAATTCACATTACAAAACTACATTCTCGTTTATGAGAAAATAAAGAGACGACAATGAGCAAATTACAATTTGAGTTCAAAAGTGTGGCAGCAGCCGATGGAAAATCAAGCACGATAATCATAACCTCAATCACCACACAAGATAATAGAATGTTCAGCTTGACAAGTGAAGACCAATCTACAAAGAAACATACACTGATAACAGCAACAACCACTTTTGCAAAAGTGAAAAATAGTCTCAAAAAAAGACACCAATCAAGAAAAATATGGATTACTTTAACTGATGAAATGAGAGGCGTGTACTTTGATGAAGATGAAAATTTACAGTTCAACGATACATTTCTAGAAGAAATAGATGAACTAAATAAAATAGCAACAGAAGAAAACAATCCAATGGTAAAACTACTGGAAAAGCTCATTGAAAATACACAGAAATCTGAAGAAAAAAGTTGGGAAAAAATTACCAAAGAGTTCATTATTGAAAAATTTAATAACAAAGTCACAAATGCTAACCAGTGGATGGATGAGTTTGAGAAAGAATGCCAGAGGTTTGATATTAGTCAGGACAAGAAAAAAATCGAAACTTTAAAATTCTTTCTCGACAAACAATACTTGGACTGGTATAGTTGTATGCTTATGAAATTATCCATAAATTCAGAATGGGACCAATGGAGAAAAATATTCTGTGATACTTTTGCAAACAAAGGTTGGTCTCCAATAAGGTACGCCTTATCATTTAAATACCAAACAGGTAATCTGGTAGATTATGCAATAAAAACAGAGAAGTTATTATTAGAGATTAGAAAGACAATAGATACTGGCACATTAATCGATCTGATTGCGACTGGATTACCAAATTTCATTGCTGATAAAATAGACAGGGAAACTATGCAAACAACAGAGGAATTGTGCAATGAAATAGGAAAACTAGAATATCTGATAAAAAAGAATAGTATAAACGCAAACAATACTAGAGGTGAAAATTACAAAAAGATGCCATGTAAAATATGCAAGGATAAAGGTAAAGGGAACAGATTCCACGCAGAAGATAAATGCTGGTTCAACAATGAGAAAAAAAAAATTAGAAAACACTTCATTCTTAGATATTGAGAATTTTGAAGATCCAAAGAACTCGATAGTACACCATTAATCTCAATTAAAGTTACCTTAAATAATTTACTAAACGTCCAAGCAATTTATGATTCAGGGTCAACTATAAGTTCAATTAACTCAAGATTACTGAATCTACACGAATGTAAAGTCAGTGATAATAAAACGGTTAACTTGAAAACGATTGATGGTGTAAATAGAACGAGTGGAATAATAAAATTAACAATTAAAATTATGGAAATCGAAAAAGAAGTCAATGTATGCATTGTAAACAATATTAATTTCACCCATGATTTTCTCATAGGACTCGATTGCATAAAAAATTTAAATTAATCCAAAATGATAAGCTTGAAATCAAGCAAAATAATATAGATGATAGGTATGAAAAAAAAAAGTCAATAGGTTCCACTACCAAGAGAAAAACTGAAAATATGGATAATTTATACAAAAAGGAAGAAAAAGAACATGATTTAAAAATAAATTTCAATGAAGATATTGAAATAAATAACTTTAAAGCCACGACAAAGGATTTAAGCGAAAAAGGCAAGATGAAAATAGAAAATTTGATCAACAATTATTCGATGATATTCGCAAAAGATAAATATGATGTAGGATCTGTAAAGGATTATGAAGCAAGGATTGACTTGCAAATAGATAAATACTGCAGCAAAAGACCGTACAGATGCACTATAGACGACAAGAAGGAAATTGAACAACAAATTGCGAAACTCCTTGAAAAGAATCTAATTGAAGAGTCATATAGTCCTTTTGCAGCTCCGGTCACATTGGCTTTTAAAAAAGATGAAGGAAAAAAAAGTCGACTATGCATAGATTTCAGGGATCTCAATAAAATAATAGTACCTGAGCAACAACCTTTTCCGCGAATCGATGATCTTTTGGTGCGAACAAGAAACTGCAAATTTTTCACAAAATTTAATATTAATTCAGCGTTTTGGTCGATACCCTTGCGTATTGAAGATAGAAAGAAAACAGGTTTCGTCACACAAGAGGGTCATTACCAATGGACCTGCTTACCCTTCGGCCTTAAAACATCTCCAGCAATATTTCAAAGGATATTAAGTAATATTATACGAAAACATAAATTATCAAATTTCGCAATAACTTATATAGACGATATCTTAATATTTTCGAAAGCATTTGAAGAGCACATAATCCACCTGGAAAATTTACTTCAAGCAATAAAAAAAGAAGGATTCCGACTAAAACTTACAAAATGCGAATTTGCTATGAATTCAGTTACATATTTAGGACATATTATTTCCTACAACTCTGTCACTCCAATGAAAGATAATTTAACAGCAATAAAAAAATTTCCAACTCCAAAAAACCAGAAAAACAGTTTCTTGGAAAAGTAAACTTTTATAATGAATATATTCCAAAAAATGCTATAATTCTGGAACCATTACATAAATTATTGAGAAAAAATCAAAAATTTGAATGGACTGAAGATTGCCAAAGGACTTTTGATTATCTCAAAAATTTTCTTTGCACACAACCGATATTATCCATTTATGATACAGAATTACCAGTGCATATTTATACGGATGGAAGTTTACTAGGAGTGGGAGCTATATTAAAACAGCCACAACCAGATGAAAATGGCAAAGAAAAGCCAGTTGCCTACTTCTCAAGAAAATTAAAGGACGCACAAAAGAAGAAAAAGGCTATATACCTAGAAACACTGGCAGTTAAAGAAGCAGTTCTTTATTGGCAACACTGGCTAATGGGAAGATCATTCAAAATATTCACAGACCATAAGCCTTTAACAAATCTCAATATAAAAGCAAGACCAGACGATGAATTAGGTGATCTGACCTTATACTTATCACAATTTGACATGGAAATAGAATATAACCCTGGAAAATTCAACCTAGAAGCGGACTGTCTCAGTAGAAATCCAGTATTGAAACCAGAAGACAACCGAGAAAAAATGCTGAGAACAGTTAACATTATAAAGCTTCAAGATATTATACAAGATCAGAAATATAATAATAACATCGATGAGAAAAATAACAAATTAATACAAAAAAAAGGTGTATTCTTCAAAAAAATAAAACATAGGGAAAAAATAATTCTAACGGAAGAATTCAGTAAGAATCTAATTAAAGAAGTGCATATAAGCATGGGTCATATCGGCATAAATCAAATGGCGTCCATGTTATCACCATATTATTCATCTAAGAATTTTTTGAATAATGTAACAGACGTATGCAAAACTTGTGAAGTATGCATCAAAAACAAAACGAGAAAAACAAGTAATTACGGTCTACTTTCACAACTGGGTCCAGCACACAAGCCATTTGAAATTGTGTCAATAGACACAATAGGAGGGTTCGGTGGAACAAGATCAACAAAAAAATACTTGCACTTATTAGTGGACCACTTTTCAAGGCATGCCTTCATACTAACGTCAAAAACGCAAATGGGTGCAGACTTCACGAAACTGACAAACGAAGTATTAAAACTGGGAAAGATAAATAAAATCTTAACAGATCAATACCCAGGCATTAACTCCAAGGAATTTAAAACATTTTTAGAAGAAAAAAACATTGCTTTAATATTCACCGCTATAAACGCACCCTTTTCAAACGGATTAAATGAAAGGTTGAATCAAACATTGATAAACAAGATAAGATGTAAGCTGAATGAACAAGAAAAGAAAGTTGCATGGACAACAATTGCACATAAATGTGTAAATGAATATAATAAAACAATACACACAGTAACCAAATTCAGCCCAGAATATTTGCTAAAAGGAACAGAGAATTCAATGGTTCCTGAAGAATTAAAATCAAAAAAAATGCATGACCTGGAAGAAGATAGATTAACTGCAGTGGAAAATAGCATAAAATACCACAATTACAACAAAAAATTATTTGATAAACATAGGAAAGACTACGCCTTTGAAGTTGGCGACCAAGTTTACATAGAAAATGGAAACCGCCTAAATAGAAAGAAGTTAGATGAAATAAGAGTTGGACCTTACAGAATTGAAGAAAAAATATCGAACTCAATATACAAAATCCACACAGGACATAAAATAAAAGAATCTAACCTATTTCACATCACGAAATTAATTCTAGTACCAAAACACTTATCCGACAACAAATGAAGAATTTGGACCAAATTTTATCTCCGAGGAGGGGGGATGTAAGGAAGTTTACTTCCTAAGGGATAATTTGAATATTCCCTCGTTCACACGCGAATCGATAAAGTAGTGAACTGAAGGTGCGAACGAATAGAAGCACGATAAAAGGAAAAGTCATTGTGAGAAGAGAGATTAACGATTATTAAAATTATAATAAAAGTAATACAGAAAGGGTAAAGAATAAACATTGAATGTAGTTTCTTTGTTTATTTCAGGTGTGTAAATATTTAGATCAATTAAAGCTTGTACATAATATAAATCAGTAAATAAAACTTTGTTTATTTCAGAGAAACAATTCTTGTTTATAAAAAACCCTTGGACTTACTGTTAAATCGAATTCACATTACATATATATATATATATATATATATATATATATATATATATATATATATATATATATTATATATATATATATATATATATATATATATATGTATATATATATATATATATATATATATATATATATATATATATATATATATATATATATATATATATACATATATATATATATATATATATATATATATATATATATATATATATATATATATATATATACATATAAATATAAAAAATATATATATATATATATATATATATATATAAATATAAATAAATATATATATATATATATATATATATATATATATATATATATATATATATATATATATATATTTATATTATA
>OX122897.1:14191907-14220762 GCA_944738965.1 Nebria brevicollis | reverse complement strand
ATATATATATATATATATATATATATATATATATATATATATATATATATATATATATATATATATATATATATATATATATATATATATATATATATATATATATATATATATATATATATATAATATATATATATATATATATATATATATATATATATATATATATATATATATATATATATATATATATATATATATATATATATATATATATATATATATATATATAGAGGGTAACGAAGGTTCAAAAAAAGATAGTCGAGCGAACGCCGTAGCTCGAGCGCGACAGTTTTAGGCACGATGACTAGGGTCATCGTGTTAATAGCATGTAAGTGGTTTTAAGATTATGTTTAAGGATTTATCATTTTGTTAATATGTAAATACAGTTATATTTTTAAACGGAAGTAAGTTCTATCGGCATCCCTTGGCCAAGTTTCCACGAGCCTTCGTTTCGGCAGGTTTTTATTATTATTTTATTTAATTATAAACGGTGTGGACCCGTCTGTCCACTGGTGGCAGCATAATTAACACTGATAGTCCATATTATTATAAACTAATATGTTTGAGAAACTAGTGTGTAAGTCTGTGGGTATAAATATTTGTCGTACGAATGTCGTACATGTACGTCAAACATGTATGACGTACTAGTACGCTAGTGTGTGGCCACCTTTACTCGGAAACTTTAAAAACTTCTTTGCAACAACTTCCCTCTATAACAACAAGCCTTCTACTGTAATTATGAAAATATTAAATCTCGAAATTTTATCGGAAATATATAATTTGACCTTCTCTGGATCGAGTCAATGAATGAAAAGATAATACCTGATTTTAGTATGAACAGGAAATGGTTCTAGATGAGTGCAAAGAAAGGTGGCATCAATTCCAATTGCATGAAAGCTATAGAGAATAATAGTGGTGAGAAGAGGAGATCCATTGATTCTGGGTCAGTTCTTGGTCTCGCTCTTGATTGGTCGCGAAGTCACTGGCCACGCCCCCTGGATTAACTCGCCGGACGTTGTTCAATCGGAAGTGGAATCTAAAATGGCCGACCGAAAAATATTCTAAAGTGACGCATCTCGACAATGACCGACCGGCAGTAAAATCAAAACAGCCGACCAGAAGTTGACTTCAAATGGCACTTTTTGAAAATGGTCGGCCGGAAGTTGAATTGTAATACCGCCTCCTAAAAAGTAGCCGATCAGAAATGACAACCAAGATGGCGGTGACATAAAGATGGTATTTAAGAAAATGCGGTTACTTAGATTTCCCGAAACAAGACGGGTAATATGCTACAGTGTAAAAAAAATTGTGTAAATTTACAACAAAAATTGTTGGCTAATTTGTGACCAATAATAATTGTAGTAAACATACATATAAATGTAAATTTACATACCAAATATTTCATTCGGAAAATTCCCATTAGCATGTAATTTTACTGATTTACTGCTGAGAAAAATGTAAATATTTACATATTTGTTGTGTAAACTTTTACACAACAAAACTTAAATTTCCATATAAAATTGTAATTTAAATACTATTGATATTAAAAATACATTTCTAAAATGTAAAATTAAATTTTGATATGTAAAATTATGTTTTACAATGTAAAGTTTGAATTTTGAAATGTAATTTTTACATTTACAAGTTGTAAAATTTGCAATTGGAAATGTAACAATACTTATTATAATGTATATTATTACATTTGTAACCGTAAAATTAAGATCTAGAAAGGTAAAAATACATATTAAAATGTTTATTTTTCTTTTATAACCGTAAAAATTAAAGCTAGAAATGTAAAAATACACATGGTATTACATTTCATAATGTAACTTTACAATTTGTTTGAAATATTATTTCATTGCGAATTTATGTTTGTAATACTGGAATAAAATAAAAACATATTTAAATATTTGATTAAACTTTTTATTTATAAAAGTAAAAAACACAAAATCTATAATGATTTAGAACGATATATAACAAAGACAAAATTAATAATAATATAGAAAGAGAAGTAAAAATCAGAAAATAAATAATAATATAAAAAGAGAAATTAAATTCAACTATTCGTTAGGCACTTTGAATTTTTGAAGTTTATTCATAAAGGCAACTACTTTATTTAGGTAAACTTTTTTGGATCGACTTCCTGTTTCTGGGTAAATCTTTAATAAATACCTCTGGAAGACTTCCATAACACAGCAAAACTGTTTTGGATACTCCATATTTAAATTAAAATATAGTGCGAAAGTAGTCTGCAGGGCATCTAAGAAGTTGTTAGTTCCTTTGTTTATGATTTTATTTTCAATAATGGTGTAATAAATCATGTTGTTGGAATTCGAATCTGTAAAAAATAAATATAAATAATATTCCACTATTGGCTAACTGACAGAAAAATAAAAAAATTATTATATTTGCAAAGATATATTAAATTACCTTTTATCATGGCAATGGATGGCGCTGCAATTTCGGCTGTAATGTCACTTAGCGGTGTTCCTAGCTAAAAAAATAACGGTAAATATATATAAGTTAAAGTATAACGCTTATACTAATGTGCATACACACCTCAAATTTCTTAATGAAATTATTTATGTCCTCGTTAAAATATTTAGCAATATAAGTAATTGTTTTGAGACACATGGCATCATCGGTATCATGTTCAAAAACAACATTTACTCCTTTTGATTTTAGAAATAATATAATTTTTTTTGCTTTACTCGTGAGAGTTTCATTCAATAATTTTACATCATGATCCATTATTTTCTCATAGTGCCACTTTATTACATTTTGCTCTAAAAATTTTTTGAATATCAATTAAAGTAGGTGGCATCGGATTATTTAAATACAATCTCTGTAGCGGTAGAGTATTGTTTAATAATGCATACATACATTCTTCAGTTTCCCATGATCCTTCCTTTAATTTATTTTTCATTTCTTGAAGATCTTCTGGAGAATTTTCTGTGTTTGGTTGCCAGTTTACACATCCGGCTCTTGAATTTGACATGATTTTCAGTTTTTTTGGTGGAATTTTTAAAGAACTTATTAATGAGTTTGTTTTGTGAGGTCTATTCAGATAATTATTTCGATCTTGAATTTTTGAAAATAAGGTGTGCGTTCCTATACCAATGACAATACCATCGTCGTCCATATCTTTAAATGCGGGATATTTATCGCATATTCGTTTTGATATTATTTTGATGGAATTGGAAGTAAGATATGTGCTAATTTCTCTCATTTGCCGAACCACAACGTGAACAATGTCTGTGAATGTTTGTTTACTTATAAGCCCGTTTTCACACTCTTTTAAAGTATTTGTGGAAAATTGTTCCCATGGTATATTCATCTGATACCATGTATTTTCATTTGAACATATTGATGAAGGAGAATCAGACGTTGTTTCGGAGTCATCTGTATACAACGGCATGTCTTGTAGACCCAACGACGAAGACGATCTTGACTCAGTACTGTCTGAGTTAGTTTCCAAATTTTTAGGTATCCACTTTTCA
Source organism: Nebria brevicollis (assembly GCA_944738965.1). NCBI lineage: Eukaryota > Metazoa > Arthropoda > Insecta > Coleoptera > Carabidae > Nebria > Nebria brevicollis. The sequence goes on along the minus strand of OX122897.1, from coordinate 14,217,259 downwards.
TCTTTCGCCAATAAAATTAGCGTTTCACTTTTTACTAACAAGACAACCTCGCTGCAGTCAACGGATGTGCCGTCCGATTCGAGAACTAAGTATGTTCCATCAATTTCAAGTTTAGCTGATGCTGCATCGTAATAATGATAATTTAGTGTTTATATATCAGATAATTTATTTCATGCGAACCTTCTGTTATTAGTTTTTCATAAATATCATGGGATTCTTCCATAACCAAAAATGTTTTTTTCACTCTAGTATAGTTCCAAACTTTGAACAATAACTTCGACATTTTCTGAAACATGTCATGAATTATTACAAAATAGAGAACATCTACGGTGTATACTTAAAGACATACCTACTAAGTACTATATAAAAAATCGAAAGGGGCTTGTTCGAAAGAAAATAAATTTGAAAATTTTGTTTTATAATGTAACACTAGTTCGTAACTGTTTAACTTATAGATGTTATTACAAATGTAGTTAAATTTATCATGATTATAAATCTCGTATAGTCCAATTTCGGAATTCAGACCAATTTCATATCTTTCTCCCAAAATAAATGCATCAGAATAATCCTTATTAATTAAAATATATAAAATTTTGCACAATACGAATGTACCAAATTCTGTTTTATTGCAACAAACAAAATTATTTCTTTTATGCTTTGTGCCTTTGATAACAGCATTATCACTTATAAATTTTGGGTTACTAAAATTACAATGTGTTTGTATAACATTATTTATATCTTTAGAATAATTATTTTCGTTGAACTCAACGGCACTGTCAGAAATAATTGTGTTACTGTAAAATATTCTTTCTGATAATAATAATGCTTGAAGCAATTGATGCTTTTCGCATAGCATTGATGAAACGTTTTTGAAATTTTGCGAATGTTTGACAATGTTTTTAAAGTATCGATATTTACTTTCATATCGTAACGTCCATAGGTGACGAAGAGGGCCAAATTTTAGAATTAGCTCTGGGTAGTGCATTATGTAACGATGTTTTGGTCTTAAATTATATTTTGCAAAATTTATTTTTCTGCAATCCATATATTCGTGTATTAGTGAACGTAGTTTTGCTACTTGTCCAATTGAAATCTTAACTGATAATAAAATACTACACATTTCTCTTAAAGCAAGAAGCATTTGCCAGACCGGGTCATTACATTCCAAAATTGTATCGTAAATTGCAAAAGGTATAATCTGTAACAGTCTCATATTTTCACTAGCAGTACCTACAATTTTTTTACCTCTTTTAATTACAGGCAATTTATTATAATATAATTCATTCTCAAATCGAATATTTTGTATCCTCGCGTTTAAATAATTAAATGTAAAATATTCCTTGTCTACTAAATTTTGTAGAATATACAGTAAATCGTATGGAACAATTCCTTCATAAAGATCATGTGCAATACAAGGTGGAAGACCTGAATTACAGACGTGGAAATGATGTACTTTATTTAAACATGACGACTCATTTACTCCTTTATTAACAGAATTATTTTTGAATTCCAATACGTCATTTTCATATGTTTCGGCTGTTCTTAATATTTTAATAGAAATATTTCCTGCTTGTAATTCTTCTCGTGTTATATAACAGTATCTACAAAAATATTTACTTGTACTAAAATTTCCGAAAAATCCTCCGATCTGATGGCTGCCGAGATTGTCTCCGGTGACAGCAACTATCGTACCAAATATTGTTTCTGATCTAACATGGAACCCTTTTTCTTCTAATACTTTAATATCATTTAATATTACGTCAAAAATTGCGGAAAATCCAAAATATGTTACATGGTTTTCGTTACAAAGTGCAACTAATTGAATCTGGTCAACTTGAGATCTACAGTATGCAGGAAGGTTACCAATAGTCATATAAATTCCTAGCATTTTGTGTTTCTTTTTAGATGACCCTAATGGGTTGCAAATTTCAAACGCATCCTGAAATAAAATTATTCGAAGAACCGTTTTATTGTTCATTTCATTGGTAACAAAAAAGTTATTATTTTTATAATCTTCGCCATCTGTTATATCTTCAAAATAATTTATATTTGAATTAATTAATCTTCTCGAATCAACTGTCAATAAATGTATAATGTGTTCATTATTTAACAAACATTTAAGTGTGTCCAATATCGGTATATAAAAATATGTGCACAATTGATGTTTCTCATTTCTTCCTAAAGTTATACATGCGGGACTAACAAAATTCAATTTCCGTTTATAATATTCTTTCCTCATATAACTGGTTCGTAAAAAACCAGTTGCCGAATTGTGTGCCTTTTGAAAAAAATTATTGTCATATAATTGTGAAACTGACTTAAAAGCTATGTCACCATAATTTTCTTTAATAAAGGAATAAAATTTATCAATTGCTATTATATTTAAATCTCTCAGTCCTTCAATTACAGTCTGTAATACAGAATCTGTTACAAAATGTTTGGCTTGAAGTTTCAAATACAATGAGCCCAGAGTCTTGCTGTACTGATCATCAAAGCTGTTAGTTTCTACTTCTAATAAATCAGTAGAATTTCTACAATCAGAAATATTATCCAAATCGTACGTTATTTTACTGTAGTTTTGAAACGTAAGTTCATTTTGATTATCAATTTTAACCTTACAATGATGTTTTCGATAAAAATGTGTTTGGAACTGTGTTATAGTAGTAAATGCATTTTTTGCGCAGTTATCAAAAGGGCATAGAATTTCATTACTTGTCTTGAAATGATTACGTATGTGGCTGACAATATTTTTAGAAAGCATTTCTTGTGTACAATTCTGTATTTTACACTTTACTGCATTCACTTTATTATTATTTTTGTGTTTTCTAAAAAAATGCATTTTAAAATTTATATATTTTTGAAAGCAATTAGGAAAAAGACAATGAAATTGACCTTTTGAGATATTTCTGTGTAAGTGCAAATGATAATTATATTGTTTTAAAGTTTTAAAATTTACGGTACACATGTTGCACTTTAACGGTAACATAGTATGAATGAAACTACAAAATTTAGAAATTATTATTTTTTTTCCAAGCCAGGGGAGTAACTAGAGCAGCAGGACCTCAATCTTCGAGGATTGCAAAATCAGGTGATTGTCCTGGGGGCTACGATACTGTTGACTGCAAATAGTTTTCAAGTATAATCAACGCTTGCGCAATATTAAATAAATATGTAATTTTACCTTGTTTTAATGTAAAATTAAGGTCATTTTTAGCTCAATGTAATTATAAACAGAGATATGCAATGCAACGTATATACGCATTTTAATATTATTTAATAAATTAATTATACGCAAGCAAGTACATGATCGTTTAGTTAAGAATAATTGAAAGATTTGTCAGTGTCATTATGAATTAGTTACCATGATCTACAGTTATTTACAAAGCTATTCACAAATCATACTACGATTAACACAAAATAATAAGTATTATGCTTACCTTAAAAAGTAGTTTCTTTTTAAATATTAACTTTCAATTCACAAAATTATATAAACGGATGACTCGTACTTGCTGGTCACTACAATTGCAATAAACTGTTAAAATGTTATGCAATATGTTCAGCGATTGTGTGCTAGAGATTACTAATACATATTGGGTGCGTTCAATGTGTTAATAATAATCTTATGATGTATGTAGAGCATCCAATCCCTTTACAAATGTCCAACGAACAAGTTCAATATTTCGCAAAATAATCACTAAAATAAAATACTGAGGCCCATTGAACGCAACCAGTATCAGTATTGTTAAAGAATACAGTGGTGAAATACCTACATTGTAACATACACATGTCTATATGAAACAAAATAAAATGTATAATATAGTGTAATATCACATATTTATCATGAAATATAATAATTTTACATTACTTTAGGCAATTTTATTACATAACCATTGCCAATTTACTTTATAATAATTACATTCAAAGATGTAACAAAACAAAAATACAAATTGTTGTGCAAAATTACCTAATAAATCCCATTTAATAGTAATTTTACTGTATTGTATGTAAATTTATCAAATAATTATAGCAAATTTACAGCAAGCAAAGTAAATTTCGGTTAAAAATAAGTAACAAAATTAGTTAATACAAATTTTATGTAATTTTACATAATAAACAATAATTAAATGTAATTTTACATAATTTTATGTATTTTTACCACATAAATATACCAAATTTACCCAAGAAAATTACTTTTATGCATATTTTACTGCATTAATTTATGTACTATTGTAAATTATTTACAGAATATTAGTAAATTTATATAAATTCGTAATATTTCTGATAATTACTGTAATAATTACAGAGAAAAGCATAGTAAAATTACATCAATTTTTTACAGTGTAGATTAGTTAGTCTCTCTATGAGAACCAAGCTTGTAACATTGCAAATTTCGATTAATAAACGTTTTTAAAAACGATTTCTGAAAGTTGAAATACATAATTTATATATGTATATATATATTTATATATATATATATATATATATATATATATATATATATATATATATATAAATATATATATATATATATATATATATATATATATATATATATATATATATATATATATATATATATAAATTATGTATTTCAACTTTCAGAAATCGTTTTTAAAAAAAAAAAAAAAAATATATATATATATATATATATATATATTTATTTATATATTTTTTTTCTTTTCTTTTTACTTTTTCTCCGCAATTTTTATTTTCGTATTTTGTTTTATTTATTTTATTATTTATTTTGTTTTATTAAGTTTTTTCGCTAATATCAACAATGAAACGAGCCAGTGCACGTTTTCATATACTAAGATGCAAGTAAATTAGAAAATAAACATAGTAATACATAACGATATTGAACTTATCGAAATTGTTAAAAAGCGTTAGTATGAATATTACGAGCCGCAGCACGAGTGATATTCGAAAGCACGAGAGACATACATAAGTAATACACCATCAAAAATAATCTACTTAACATTACCTACGAATCGTATACGAGGGACTATTCAATGAACCAAATCTATTTTTCAATTTTAAATATTTAAAATAAATTCTAAAAGTGATATACAGTTCAAAGTGTCTAGTTAAAGTGCTTGTTACAGAAATTCATCAAAATTAAAGCGATATATCGACAGTTAAAATACAAAGGGTTCACATTCGTGTTCATTAAGTTGTCATCTAAAATATAAAACAAAAATCAGTACTGATACCAAATAAATACTCTGGACAATCAACACGTGCGGGCATAGCCGTCGGCTACCAGCGCGCACTCGTCTTCGAACTCTTCGCGCCATCAAACCAATCAGTGTTGCCAACGACCGCAATATCGAAAATCACACACGAAACAACCAACCATACAAATATGCAATCAACAAGTGGAGGACCAAATACCACCACGAACACGGTAACAAATATAACCACAACATCCGCAATGTGCTATTACACAGCAACAACATCAACATTCATGACATCACCTATTACAACCCCAATGGAGACCAGTCCATATCTCACACATACCACCCCTCGCCGATTCACACCTATCTCAACTAACAACATAGCCAATAATACGTCGCCCAAAACGACACACAATCAACAAACATCAATTGAAAAAGATGGCCCCCCATGGCAAAAGGTACAAACACGGGCAACAAAAAGAACAAGAGGAAACGAACCAGAACAACAAAAATGCAACCAAACCAAACGCAGTAACAAAAATGTTACTAATGCAACAACTCACACCTCAAATAGATACTCCATCCTGGATAGTGGGAATAACGAACCCCAATCAAAATCGGACCCAAAAACACCACCAGCTATTATCCAATCAGTTACTGACTACCAATTAATGCTAGAAACCCTTCTTACAATACTGCAGAAAGAATAATTTGTATGCAAGTCACTAGCAAACAACACTGTCAAAGTCAACACAAGTACCTCCGACGCCTATCGAAAACTAGTTCACATGCTAAACAGCAATAAAATTGCATACTACACGTACCAACTCCGTGAAGAAAGGGCATATAGAACTGTATTAAAAAACATCCACCACTCGATCCCAGTAGAGGATATAAAGGAAGCCCTAGAGGAAGAAGGTTTCCAAATAAGAAATGTATACAACATCAGAAGCTGGCAAACAAAAGAACCATTACCAATGTTCTTTGTTGATCAGGAACCAGCAGACAATGACAAAAAAATATACGAACTAAAGCACATGCTAGGTACTAAAATAGTAGTTGAGCCACCAAGAATAAAGAAAGATATACCCCAATGCATGCGCTGCCAGGACTACGGCCACACGAAAACCTACTGCACCAAACCCCACTACTGCGTCAAATGCGCTGCAAATCACCCAACTAAAGAATGCAAGAAAAACGCAAGTTCACCAGCAACCTGTATCCTCTGCTCAGGACCCCATCCTGCAAACTACAAAGGCTGTTCAGTCTACCAAGAACTACAGAAATCCAGAACAAAAAACATTCAAAACAGAACAAACAATCACACGGATCAGAGAGTAAGAGAGAATATCAGTTACGCAAAAATAACGAAAAACATCGAGAACACCGACATAAATACACAACAAACACCCAAATCGCAGAACGAATACTTCTTATCAGAACTCCTGAATAAATTTGAAAATATGTTCAAACAGCTCATGCAACAAAACACGATGATCATCCAACTACTCACGTCGCTTGTCAATAAAAACAATGGCTAACACACTAAGAATTGCACTATGGAACGCCAACGGGCTATCTCAACACAGGCAAGAAGTTGAAGTATTCTTAAATATACACAAAATAGATATATTGCTCGTATCAGAAACCCATTTCACAGAGAGAAGCTATTTTAACATAACAAAATATAAGACATACCACACAAATCACCCTGACGAAACTGCCCACGGAGGTATTGCAATAATCGTCAAAGAGAAAATCAAACACATCGAACTAGAAAAAATACAAGAAGAATATTTACAAGCCACAAACATCAAAGTACAAGAACTAAACGGTACCTTAACGATATCCGCTGCATATTTTCCGCCCAAACATAAAATATCAAAAAATAACTTTGAAGACTACTTCGACAAACTAGGCAACAGATTTATTGCTGGGGGATTATAACTAAAAACACCACCAATGGGGATCAAGAGTAACAAACCCAAAGGGAAGAGAGATGCAAAAATCAATCACAACGAAAGGCTGTAACCATATTAGTACTGGAAAACCGACCTACTGGCCCACTGATCCCCACAAACTGCCTGACCTACTAGACTTCTTCATCACCAAAGGAATATCACAAAGCTTTATTACAGTAGAATGCTCCTATGACTTGCACTCAGATCACTCTCCTGTAATACTAACGATAAGCACAACAATAATAAAGAAGGCCAAAAATCCATCCCTCCACAGTAAAAAAACCGACTGGGAATTGTTCAAAAAAACCTGAATGAAAACACAAACCTAAAAATTCCGCTCAAGACACCGGAAGACATTGACGAAGCTGTCGAAAGCATAACCTGCCAAATTCAAAATGCAGCTCGCTTCTCTACTCCCACCACAGAGGACACTCAAAATGAATTCGAGACCAACTATCCCAAAACTCTTAGAGATAAAATCTCAGAAGAAAGAAAAATCCGGCGGCAATGGCAACAAACGCGACACCCCAGATACAAAACCATACTAAACACTAATACAAATAAAAAACGAATCTTTCCAACACTTCCTCAGCAATCTATCAGGGTTACCCGAAAGCAACTACTCGCTATGGAAAGCAACAAAAAAGTTAAAGCTGCCAACTCAGTCGATTCCACCCATACGCAAAGTAGACGGAACATGGGCCCGAGAAAACACAGAAAAAGCCGAGCTATTTGCGGAACACTTCTCAAAAATATTCGAGCCAAATCCAACCATATCAGACGAAGAAGAAATTGAAAACTACCTATCATCTCCTCTACAACTGTCACCCCCTATAAAGCACTTTACACCAACAGAAGTAGAACAAGAAATAAAATATCTTAACAACAAGAAATCTCCAGGATGCGACCTGATCAACGCAAGAATTATGAAAGAACTTCCGAAAGAATCTTTAATTAAGCTTACAAATATCTATAATGCAATAATAAGAATTTCTTATTTTCCAGCACAGTGGAAATTCGCTCAAATCATCCTGATTCACAAACCTGGAAAACCACCCCACGAAATCTCATCCTACAGACCAATCTCCCTGCTCCCACTATTCTCGAAACTGTTCGAAAAACTCCTACTAAAACGACTGAACATAACAATCGAAGAAGAAAACCTGATACCAGCACACCAATTCGGATTCAGAAAACAACACTCGACTATTCAACAAATACACAGGATCGTTAACGAAATAGAAAGCAGCCTACAAAATGAAAAAATTTGTTCTGGAGTATTCATCGACATAAGTCAGGCTTTCGACAAGGTGTGGCACAACGGACTGCTATACAAAATAAAGAGCAAACTACCGCATCCATACTTTCTGTTAATAAAATCGTACCTAAATGAACGACGCTTCCAAATACGATACGAAAACACTCTATCCAAAATACAACCGATCAAAGCAGGAGTACCGCAAGAAAGCGTTCTAGGACCAGTCCTATATCAACTATACACAGCTGATCTACCCTGTGGAGATACCGTCCTCACAGCCACATACGCAGATGACACTGCGATCCTAGCAACACATGAAGACCCCGATACATCATCATCTATGCTACAAGAATCTCTTGATGAAGTGCAGAACTGGGCAGAAAAGTGGCGAATAAAAATAAATGAACAGAAATCCTCTCACGTAGTGTTTACTAACAGAAGAATTACCTGTCCACCAATCACAATAAACGGAAACACTTTAAACACAAACGACGACGTAAAATATTTAGGCATGCACCTGGACAAAGGACTAATATGGCAAAAACACTTAAAAACAAAAAAGGCACAAATAGACATCAAAATTAAAAAAATGTACTGGCTCTTAGGCAGAAAATCCAAGCTATCACTTGAAAGTAAGCTTTTACTCTACAAAGCCACAATTATTCCCATCTGGACCTACGGGATCCAATTATGGGGATGTGCAAAGAATTCAAACACCAATATAATACAAAGAAGTCAGAATAAAATACTACGCATGCTTGCTAATGCACCGTGGTATGTAAGCAATTATACCCTACACAAAGACCTAAAAATCAAATACGTCCACGAACAGATCCGCAAATTCGCATCTTCACATGAAAACAAGTCAATCAACCATCCCAACAATATGATTGCCAACCTCTCGAAAAACGAAAGCTGCCTGAGACGTCTCAAAAGAACAAAACCATCCGACCTCAAACACACAACCGCATAATAATTGTTAAACATTGATAAAATAAAGGGGCAGTATCAATGGATACTATCCTCACGCATATGACTTGTAATACACCTGATTTGCTTGTTGGCTTCAAATAAAGCCAGTTGTAAATATAATAGAAAGAAAAAAAAAATTTAAAATAGCAATACTAATGTTTTCATAACTATAGCAACCAGAAAAACAGTTACTATTACTTGCAAATATTCAATGTCATTGTACGTATTTTGTGATTTTGACAGATGACAGGTGAGTGGAAAAGTCATTTATATTGTATGTCCACATAATCAAAATTACTAAAACAAAAATACTTTGATATAACGTACGTTTTAGATTTAGCTATACAATTAATTTTGAGTAATTAACAGCAATTTAATAGATGAAACTTTTAATGTCATATTGGTATTTGAGTATTTGATAGAATGCTTTAGGTTCATAAAAACATTGATATGTAGGTAGTTTTTATGTGGTTGTTTGTTTTCTTCATGAAGATATTTATCGAATTTTAATGTTTGGTCAATATCGGGCAATTAAAGATAATCAATGTAATATTTTATTTTGTCATTGCCACTCGGCTAGCTATTCTTTTTTTTTTTTAATTGCTGATCGACTACCATTGTCATTGCCGCTTGTACAGGTGAAAGTGAAAAATAGTATATGTAAAAGAAAACCGGATTTTATATAACACGAGAATATAAGAGGGGAAATAAATAAATTATTAATAACTAACAAAAATTATAAAAATGAATCAATTGAGAAGAAAAAAAAAAGAAAAAAGGTATTCTTTCATAAGAACATTTTTAATTTATAAAGACGACAGATTTTCCCTATTTTGATGTTTTATACTACTATTTCATATATAACCTTAATTTGAAAAAGTCAATTGGATAGATGAACTCAATAATAAAATTTTTTAATATACACGAATGGGTTAATGAACTATTTTCTTCTGCTTTATAGGTGTGGCATAGTAACTAGGCAATATTATGTAAATATTCAATCTATATTTAGACGGTGCCTTTGACGCTACTCGGAATATAATACTTGCTCATTGCCTGCAATAACTTGTAGTATGCTATTTTTAAATATCGTATTTTAGACTATGTTGTAATTGTATAGTGTAACATATTCTATATCTGTATTATTTCGACAATAATTTGAATGTCATCTCACTTTAACTTCGACATGCATAATATATATAAAAAATAACTATAATAGTACTTAAATATGATAGTGTGAAATATAATAGGTGCGTTTATAAAGATCATTTTTAAAACGAATAAAACATTATCTAATAATTTAGAATCTGAATGTACAAACAAAGCTACATTTAGTTTTATTCTAGGCTCTCACTTAAAAAGAAAATATTATTTCTATTAGAAATGATTAGAGAGGCAGAAAAAAGATTAGGCTATAGAGCGCTCACATTCCCACATACATACACACACACACACACACACACACACACACACACACACACAAACACACACACACACACACACACACACACATACACACATGTGTGCGTTAGCGCGAGTGAGCGTGTGTGTATATGCACTCTACAGCCTACACGGTTAAAGAAAATATTATGAAATTAAGCTTTGTATTTACCTGGCAAAACAATATTCCATTTTTGCAGAAAAATTTCTGCTCGGAGCCAGTCACACACACTCACAATCGCTCTCTCTCTCACACACACACACAAACACACACAGCCACAAACAGTCACACATAATCACACACACGCACACACACAGAAACACAGACAGACGTCATTACAAGAATAGTTAGACTCGGTTTAGGGAAGGTTAAAAGATATATTTCCGTTAAAATATCGAGATCGAAATTCTTCATGATCTTAATACTTACACTTATAAACGAAAGTAAAAATAGTAGCAATTGATAGACAATTTAAGTACACCGCTACCGCTACCATAGAATAAAATGAATTGCAAATCATGAATTACATTAAACGAAAAAGTAAGGTAAAAAGTGTCGATAGAACTAACCAGTCTGTCAAATATGTCGCAAATGATCCAAGAAGAAAAAAATCGGGATCCACCTAGAATAATCCAGGAACTAATAAAGAAAATAAAAGTCATTAGCAAACAAATCGAAGTAATAAGGGAATGTAAGTACAAGTTGCAGATTACGAACCAACAGGTGGAACATACGGCAAATGTAAATGAAACTGAGCGCTTCCAAATAAGTTTGAAGTATGTTCAATTATTTATGAATATAATAATTAATCCCACCCAACCCATCTTGTAACAGAAAGCCATATTGTGCCTCATTTCTTCAGTAGATCACCTTATCTTACTGAGTCAGCCAAATACGGTTTGCGACAGAGGCTTACTATAGAATTGCAATGTCTCATATTCTATGAGGTACACTGTAAAAAATTGATGTAATTTTACTATGCTTTTCTCTGTAATTATTACAGTAATTATCAGAAATATTACGAATTTATGTAAATTTACTAATATTCTGTAAATAATTTACAATAGTACATAAATTAATGTAGAATCACATTTATGCAGTAAAATATGCATAAAAGTAATTTTCTTGGGTAAATTTGGTATATTTATGTGGTAAAAATACATAAAATTATGTAAAATTACATTTAATTATTGTTTATTATGTAAAATTACATAAAATTTGTATTAACTAATTTTGTTACTTATTTTTAACCGAAATTTACTTTGCTTGCTGTAAATTTGCTATAATTATTTGATAAATTTACATACAATACAGTAAAATTACTATTAAATGGGATTTATTAGGTAATTTTGCACAACAATTTGTATTTTTGTTTTGTTACATCTTTGAATGTAATTATTATAAAGTAAATTGGCAATGGTTATGTAATAAAATTGCCTAAAGTAATGTAAAATTATTATATTTCATGATAAATATGTGATATTACACTATATTATACATTTTATTTTGTTTCATATAGACATGTGTATGTTACAATGTAGGTATTTCACCACTGTATTCTTTAACAATACTGATACTGGTTGCGTTCAATGGGCCTCAGTATTTTATTTTAGTGATTATTTTGCGAAATATTGAACTTGTTCGTTGGACATTTGTAAAGGGATTGGATGCTCTACATACATCATAAGATTATTATTAACACATTGAACGCACCCAATATGTATTAGTAATCTCTAGCACACAATCGCTCAACATATTGCATAACATTTTAACAGTTTATTGCAATTGTAGTGACCAGCAAGTACGAGTCATCCGTTTATATAATTTTGTGAATTGAAAGTTAATATTTAAAAAGAAACTACTTTTTAAGGTAAGCATAATACTTATTATTTTGTGTTAATCGTAGTATGATTTGTGAATAGCTTTGTAAATAACTGTAGATCATGGTAACTAATTCATAATGACACTGACAAATCTTTCAATTATTCTTAACTAAACGATCATGTACTTGCTTGCGTATAATTAATTTATTAAATAATATTAAAATGCGTATATACGTTGCATTGCATATCTCTGTTTATAATTACATTGAGCTAAAAATGACCTTAATTTTACATTAAAACAAGGTAAAATTACATATTTATTTAATATTGCGCAAGCGTTGATTATACTTGAAAACTATTTGCAGTCAACAGTATCGTAGCCCCCAGGACAATCACCTGATTTTGCAATCCTCGAAGATTGAGGTCCTGCTGCTCTAGTTACTCCCCTGGCTTGGAAAAAAAATAATAATTTTTAAATTTTGTAGTTTCATTCATACTATGTTACCGTTAAAGTGCAACATGTGTACCGTAAATTTTAAAACTTTAAAACAATATAATTATCATTTGCACTTACACAGAAATATCTCAAAAGGTCAATTTCATTGTCTTTTTCCTAATTGCTTTCAAAAATATATAAATTTTAAAATGCATTTTTTTAGAAAACACAAAAATAATAATAAAGTGAATGCAGTAAAGTGTAAAATACAGAATTGTACACAAGAAATGCTTTCTAAAAATATTGTCAGCCACATACGTAATCATTTCAAGACAAGTAATGAAATTCTATGCCCTTTTGATAACTGCGCAAAAAATGCATTTACTACTATAACACAGTTCCAAACACATTTTTATCGAAAACATCATTGTAAGGTTAAAATTGATAATCAAAATGAACTTACGTTTCAAAACTACAGTAAAATAACGTACGATTTGGATAATATTTCTGATTGTAGAAATTCTACTGATTTATTAGAAGTAGAAACTAACAGCTTTGATGATCAGTACAGCAAGACTCTGGGCTCATTGTATTTGAAACTTCAAGCCAAACATTTTGTAACAGATTCTGTATTACAGACTGTAATTGAAGGACTGAGAGATTTAAATATAATAGCAATTGATAAATTTTATTCCTTTATTAAAGAAAATTATGGTGACATAGCTTTTAAGTCAGTTTCACAATTATATGACAATAATTTTTTTCAAAAGGCACACAATTCGGCAACTGGTTTTTTACGAACCAGTTATATGAGGAAAGAATATTATAAACGGAAATTGAATTTTGTTAGTCCCGCATGTATAACTTTAGGAAGAAATGAGAAACATCAATTGTGCACATATTTTTATATACCGATATTGGACACACTTAAATGTTTGTTAAATAATGAACACATTATACATTTATTGACAGTTGATTCGAGAAGATTAATTAATTCAAATATAAATTATTTTGAAGATATAACAGATGGCGAAGATTATAAAAATAATAACTTTTTTGTTACCAATGAAATGAACAATAAAACGGTTCTTCGAATAATTTTATTTCAGGATGCGTTTGAAATTTGCAACCCATTAGGGTCATCTAAAAAGAAACACAAAATGCTAGGAATTTATATGACTATTGGTAACCTTCCTGCATACTGTAGATCTCAAGTTGACCAGATTCAATTAGTTGCACTTTGTAACGAAAACCATGTAACATATTTTGGATTTTCCGCAATTTTTGACGTAATATTAAATGATATTAAAGTATTAGAAGAAAAAGGGTTCCATGTTAGATCAGAAACAATATTTGGTACGATAGTTGCTGTCACCGGAGACAATCTCGGCAGCCATCAGATCGGAGGATTTTTCGGAAATTTTAGTACAAGTAAATATTTTTGTAGATACTGTTATATAACACGAGAAGAATTACAAGCAGGAAATATTTCTATTAAAATATTAAGAACAGCCGAAACATATGAAAATGACGTATTGGAATTCAAAAATAATTCTGTTAATAAAGGAGTAAATGAGTCGTCATGTTTAAATAAAGTACATCATTTCCACGTCTGTAATTCAGGTCTTCCACCTTGTATTGCACATGATCTTTATGAAGGAATTGTTCCATACGATTTACTGTATATTCTACAAAATTTAGTAGACAAGGAATATTTTACATTTAATTATTTAAACGCGAGGATACAAAATATTCGATTTGAGAATGAATTATATTATAATAAATTGCCTGTAATTAAAAGAGGTAAAAAAATTGTAGGTACTGCTAGTGAAAATATGAGACTGTTACAGATTATACCTTTTGCAATTTACGATACAATTTTGGAATGTAATGACCCGGTCTGGCAAATGCTTCTTGCTTTAAGAGAAATGTGTAGTATTTTATTATCAGTTAAGATTTCAATTGGACAAGTAGCAAAACTACGTTCACTAATACACGAATATATGGATTGCAGAAAAATAAATTTTGCAAAATATAATTTAAGACCAAAACATCGTTACATAATGCACTACCCAGAGCTAATTCTAAAATTTGGCCCTCTTCGTCACCTATGGACGTTACGATATGAAAGTAAATATCGATACTTTAAAAACATTGTCAAACATTCGCAAAATTTCAAAAACGTTTCATCAATGCTATGCGAAAAGCATCAATTGCTTCAAGCATTATTATTATCAGAAAGAATATTTTACAGTAACACAATTATTTCTGACAGTGCCGTTGAGTTCAACGAAAATAATTATTCTAAAGATATAAATAATGTTATACAAACACATTGTAATTTTAGTAACCCAAAATTTATAAGTGATAATGCTGTTATCAAAGGCACAAAGCATAAAAGAAATAATTTTGTTTGTTGCAATAAAACAGAATTTGGTACATTCGTATTGTGCAAAATTTTATATATTTTAATTAATAAGGATTATTCTGATGCATTTATTTTGGGAGAAAGATATGAAATTGGTCTGAATTCCGAAATTGGACTATACGAGATTTATAATCATGATAAATTTAACTACATTTGTAATAACATCTATAAGTTAAACAGTTACGAACTAGTGTTACATTATAAAACAAAATTTTCAAATTTATTTTCTTTCGAACAAGCCCCTTTCGATTTTTTATATAGTACTTAGTAGGTATGTCTTTAAGTATACACCGTAGATGTTCTCTATTTTGTAATAATTCATGACATGTTTCAGAAAATGTCGAAGTTATTGTTCAAAGTTTGGAACTATACTAGAGTGAAAAAAACATTTTTGGTTATGGAAGAATCCCATGATATTTATGAAAAACTAATAACAGAAGGTTCGCATGAAATAAATTATCTGATATATAAACACTAAATTATCATTATTACGATGCAGCATCAGCTAAACTTGAAATTGATGGAACATACTTAGTTCTCGAATCGGACGGCACATCCGTTGACTGCAGCGAGGTTGTCTTGTTAGTAAAAAGTGAAACGCTAATTTTATTGGCGAAAGATGAAAAGTGGATACCTAAAAATTTGGAAACTAACTCAGACAGTACTGAGTCAAGATCGTCTTCGTCGTTGGGTCTACAAGACATGCCGTTGTATACAGATGACTCCGAAACAACGTCTGATTCTCCTTCATCAATATGTTCAAATGAAAATACATGGTATCAGATGAATATACCATGGGAACAATTTTCCACAAATACTTTAAAAGAGTGTGAAAACGGGCTTATAAGTAAACAAACATTCACAGACATTGTTCACGTTGTGGTTCGGCAAATGAGAGAAATTAGCACATATCTTACTTCCAATTCCATCAAAATAATATCAAAACGAATATGCGATAAATATCCCGCATTTAAAGATATGGACGACGATGGTATTGTCATTGGTATAGGAACGCACACCTTATTTTCAAAAATTCAAGATCGAAATAATTATCTGAATAGACCTCACAAAACAAACTCATTAATAAGTTCTTTAAAAATTCCACCAAAAAAACTGAAAATCATGTCAAATTCAAGAGCCGGATGTGTAAACTGGCAACCAAACACAGAAAATTCTCCAGAAGATCTTCAAGAAATGAAAAATAAATTAAAGGAAGGATCATGGGAAACTGAAGAATGTATGTATGCATTATTAAACAATACTCTACCGCTACAGAGATTGTATTTAAATAATCCGATGCCACCTACTTTAATTGATATTCAAAAAATTTTTAGAGCAAAATGTAATAAAGTGGCACTATGAGAAAATAATGGATCATGATGTAAAATTATTGAATGAAACTCTCACGAGTAAAGCAAAAAAAATTATATTATTTCTAAAATCAAAAGGAGTAAATGTTGTTTTTGAACATGATACCGATGATGCCATGTGTCTCAAAACAATTACTTATATTGCTAAATATTTTAACGAGGACATAAATAATTTCATTAAGAAATTTGAGGTGTGTATGCACATTAGTATAAGCGTTATACTTTAACTTATATATATTTACCGTTATTTTTTTAGCTAGGAACACCGCTAAGTGACATTACAGCCGAAATTGCAGCGCCATCCATTGCCATGATAAAAGGTAATTTAATATATCTTTGCAAATATAATAATTTTTTTATTTTTCTGTCAGTTAGCCAATAGTGGAATATTATTTATATTTATTTTTTACAGATTCGAATTCCAACAACATGATTTATTACACCATTATTGAAAATAAAATCATAAACAAAGGAACTAACAACTTCTTAGATGCCCTGCAGACTACTTTCGCACTATATTTTAATTTAAATATGGAGTATCCAAAACAGTTTTGCTGTGTTATGGAAGTCTTCCAGAGGTATTTATTAAAGATTTACCCAGAAACAGGAAGTCGATCCAAAAAAGTTTACCTAAATAAAGTAGTTGCCTTTATGAATAAACTTCAAAAATTCAAAGTGCCTAACGAATAGTTGAATTTAATTTCTCTTTTTATATTATTATTTATTTTCTGATTTTTACTTCTCTTTCTATATTATTATTAATTTTGTCTTTGTTATATATCGTTCTAAATCATTATAGATTTTGTGTTTTTTACTTTTATAAATAAAAAGTTTAATCAAATATTTAAATATGTTTTTATTTTATTCCAGTATTACAAACATAAATTCGCAATGAAATAATATTTCAAACAAATTGTAAAGTTACATTATGAAATGTAATACCATGTGTATTTTTACATTTCTAGCTTTAATTTTTACGGTTATAAAAGAAAAATAAACATTTTAATATGTATTTTTACCTTTCTAGATCTTAATTTTACGGTTACAAATGTAATAATATACATTATAATAAGTATTGTTACATTTCCAATTGCAAATTTTACAACTTGTAAATGTAAAAATTACATTTCAAAATTCAAACTTTACATTGTAAAACATAATTTTACATATCAAAATTTAATTTTACATTTTAGAAATGTATTTTTAATATCAATAGTATTTAAATTACAATTTTATATGGAAATTTAAGTTTTGTTGTGTAAAAGTTTACACAACAAATATGTAAATATTTACATTTTTCTCAGCAGTAAATCAGTAAAATTACATGCTAATGGGAATTTTCCGAATGAAATATTTGGTATGTAAATTTACATTTATATGTATGTTTACTACAATTATTATTGGTCACAAATTAGCCAACAATTTTTGTTGTAAATTTACACAATTTTTTTTTACAGTGTAGGTGTTACATATCCTGATTATGTCTCGTGAAAAGTTTATAACAAACTCTCGACTCAGCATTTTTATAAGTGGTCGGGTTATATAATTCCTCCCCAACAAGTTTGAACTTACCGCGAGACTTACATATTTTCTGTCATTTTTTCCAAGTTTCTTAATTCTATAATTGTTTTTGAATGTTTAAGTTTATAATTCTTATAATATCTAATTGAAATTTTTATAATTGCTATAAGTATTATTACAATAAGTATGGTATAAATTATATAATAATGATGAGTGCTACTTTCGTGATTCTTAATTTCTTGTATTTTTTGTAATTGAGAAAGTGATATATTTAATTCTTGTAATAATATTAGATGGATTTTATTTATCTTTGTATCAAATTTTTGTAGTTGGACATTACCTAAATCGAATTCTTTGTAAGCTTTTGATATTCCACTAAATGTCCATTGGTTAATTTTGCAATCTCTGTCATTGATAAGTTTAAAAATTCCTAGAAAGGTTTTCTTTATATTTTTATTTTTGCAATTTATTATTAATTCTTGGTTAATTGGAGAAATAATTATTATATTATTGGTGTTAGGAATATGTATTACGTTGTTTTTAATACGTTTTTCATTAATTTCACAGTCATCATTATTTTAGTTAATTACCATTGATACATACAAAGGAATTTTGGTGTGGGGGTTTGATTGTCATTTAGTTGTTTTGGGGATCGGTCATATTTATTTTCTTTACAGATTCTGCATTGATTAATAATTTCTGTAATATCTTTTCGCATGTTAGGCCAGAAATACTTTTCTTTAAGATCATTGTAAGTCGCCATTATTCCTCTATGATTTAAATATCCGTTGTGGTTATCAAAGATTATTTGGGTTTGTTTTTCTTCGTTCTCAACATTTTCTACAAGTGTATTACATTTTATCAGATTTATTGTATTTGAATCGAAATTGCATTGGATAATGTGGTTCAATGTTTGTTCGTGTTGCTTAGGAATTAAAACTAAGTATTTAATTTTTGGTACTATATATTCCTTTAAAAATTCCAATAATTCTTATTTTTGGTCTATATTAATTTTTATTATGAATCTCTGTTTTTGATGATTAAATAATGTTTTAACTTTTATTTCTAATGCGTTATTTGTGAAGTGAGGAATAATTTGGTTTTTTGCTATATTGAATTCTGTTGTCGACAAATTTTAGACCATTAATTGGATTCTCACTTGAACTATGAATTGTATTATAAAAGGTTGCAGTAACAGAAAAATTGTTACAGTAAAAATTATAGATATCAGCATTTCGTACAACTTTTAATTGAAACATTTTTTCTCAGACGGTTCCGGAAACAAGAAAATGGCTCTTGAAATTTTTCATATTATATTTAATTTTAGATAAATCATATCATCTGCGCCTGTCAATTATTTAGCAAAAAAAAAACAAAACAGACTTAAATAATTTGAAGTTTGACGATTTATATTTATTCAAAGAAATATATTTAGCGTAAAAGTGTTCCAAAGGTCAGAACAAATATTATAAATTAGAAAAATAATGAATTACGATGTGGTTTAACCCATATACGTATAAGAAAGTTCGGTGCATGACACTGCAGATATTTTATTAGATAGTCCCGTAATTCGATTAGTGTTTTCTTTAGGGATTTTTTCTTTACGTTCTCTAAATGGATGTCCTTTGTAATTAAGTGGAAAATCGTTTTATTTTGTATATTTTGAATTATGATATTTTTATTGCTTACGTTTCTTTCGCAGTAATCTTTACTGTTAAATTTTAAATCGATTTGTCTGGTGAGACCTTTTACGAATTTTATATCTCTTGAAATGCAAAGTGCGAAAATATCGGTGTTCGTTACATCTCCTAATTTCTTATTTATTTTGAATTCATCTATTTGTCTTGATAAGAAGTCTACTTTATTTGTTTTACCTGGTAGATATTCAATGTCAAAGTTATATTCGCCTAACTCGATCTTCCAACGCATGAGTTTTTGGTTCGCGTTTTTCATGGAAAATAACCACGTGAGAAGTTTATGATCAGTGCGAATTGTAAATTTTCTACCGAATAAATATGGTTTAAAGTTTTCAATGCACCAAATAATAGATTTTAATTCTTTTTCTATAGTACTGTAATTTTGTTCCGCAGAGTAAAACGTTTTTGATGCGTAAGCTATGGGTTTTTCTTGTCCGTTTATGATTTGAGGGATTAATGATCCCATGGCAAAATCTGATGCGTCAGTGGTAAGAATGAATTTTTTTAGAAATCGGGAAATTCTAGAATTGGAGGGTTAATTATTTATTTAAATATCCGTTGTGGTTATTTTCTTTAGTAGTTTTGAATGAATTTTGATATTCTTTGTTAGTTATGTCTATTTCTTTACCCTTTTTTAAACATTCTGTGAAAGGTTTAGTGATTTTAGCAAGTTTTGGAATAAAACGTCTATACCATGAGAGTTTACCTAGGAAGGACTTTATTTCTTTTACTGTTTTTGGTATCATTATTTTCTCGATTGCATCGATTTTATTTTTGTTGGGCTTACGTCCTTCTTGTGATATTATAAATCCTAAATATTCTGTTTCGGTCTTTAAAAACTCTGACTTATCTATTTGGATTTTTAGATGTGCATTTTGTAGTTTAAGAAAAATGTTTTCTATGTTTTGTAAATGGTGTTCTAACGTGTTTCCGAAGATGATTATATCGTCCATGTAGACTAGGCAGATTTTGTTAATGTATTCTGAGAGGATTTCGTTCATCATTCATTGGAATGATGCTATGGCATTAATTAGTCCGAAAGGCATACGGACAAATTCGTAATGTCCGGATTATGTAGAGAAGGCTGTTTTTTCTCGATCGTTTTTGTCTATTGGTATTTGGTTGAAACCGGAAAGTAAATCAAGCGTCGTAAAAAATTTTGGTTTTCCTATATGATATAATAGTGTATCGATATAGGGCAAGGGAAATTTATCTTCTATTTTTTTCTGATTTAGTTTTCTGAAATCTATAACTAGTCTCGTTTTGCGTTTTCCTGACGCGTTAATTTTTTTGGGCACTCTCCATATGGGTGAGTTATACGGGATTTTAGATTTTTGAATAACTTTTGTTTTTAATAAATTTTGGACGTGTTCTTCGATATCATTTTCGTATACTTGTGGGAGTCTATAGTTTTTTTTGAAAAACCGGTGTGTCGTCTGTTATACGGATTTTGTGGGTGGTTACTTTTGTGGCGGATAATTCATCGTCAGGTTTTGGAAATGGATTTGAATATTTCTTAATTAAGTTTTGTATCTTTTCCTTTTGTTCATAGGTGAGGTGTTCGTGTCTAAATTGTGTAAAAGAGTTGTTTAATGTTTGTGAAGGCAATAACATAAATTTTTTGTTTCCAAGCGTTATGCTTTATTGGTTATTTTGGTTATTTTTAAAATCCATTAAGGCAACACAGTGTTCTAATATTTTTACGCCGAACAACATGTTGCTTTCCCTATGAAATTCGTGTATAAAGAATTCAAAGCTGTTATTTAGAATTTTTATTTCAACACAGTCTTTACATTTTATATTCCCTTGAGCTGTTTTAAAAGTGATTCGTTTCTGGCTAATTTTTAAATTTATTTGTCTAACAATGTCTGGAGTTTATAGTTTTGTCTAATTGTTGACGTTGTCATAGGTTGGGTGTTTCGTGTCTGTGTTGACATTGGTTGAGGTTGGAATTTACGGATTTCATAGTTGTTTACTAGGTTTTGTCTTTTAAATTTATTAGGTCCGGAAGTTGGTTGTCCATAAAGATTAACAGGTTTTGAAGGGAAATATTGTCCGGAAAATTGCTTGGGTGAAGGATTAAAAGTAAAGTTTAAGTCTTTGATGTGTTTGTGTATTGTTTATCGTTTCGTGTCACTGGACTGCTGTATAATGAGTTTGCATAGCTAAATTCGTTTTTCAAGAACAAATCGCATTGTTCTAACGTAAAGGTTGTTTCAAAATAAAAAAAATTTTATTGTAGAATGGCAATTTTTTGTTCTAAATTGTAATTTTTTGCAAATATTTTTGATTTATTAATTTCGAATTTAACTAACATTGTTTTCAATGTAGATTCTGTGTTTTGCATATATTTAGTTTCAAATAATTCTCCTAGCAATGTTTTAGCAGTTGTTCTGTCTGAAAAGTTAGTGGTTAAATGTAATTTTAGTTCTTCCCAATTTGCAAATCTATTTTGTGAAATAATCTTTTTTGAATCACTTATTAATCTATTTTTTATTAAATTGAAAGCAAATACTTTTTGTACTGCTGACATTTGTTTTTTTTTTCTTGTTTTATTTTTCTTGTTTTATTTTTCGGTAATGAAAAGAGATAGAAGTTTTCGGTTTAGAGATTCTAAAAGGTTATTCTTTTGTCTACATTTTAGAATTTTTTTTATTGAATTACAATCATAATGGCGCCCGTGGTTAGTGACAGTGTCGAGTGATGTCAGCGCGTAATTGGAAATCGGCGTGCAGTTTAGCACCTTAGTATTTGTCTGGAACAAAAAAATGGGAATACCGTCAAAAAGAAAATTAAATCTATTGGAAGATAGACCTAAAAATGTGGGAAAAAAGTTGAAATTTGAGCATTTTGGACTATCTTGAACTTTCGGGTATTTTTTTCCACTTCAAGGCCTTATAACAAATCGTTAATATAAACAATTTGTACATTTTATAGGTCTATCTTCCACGGAAAAAGGTTCTCTTTCGAGCGGTCAAAAGTCTAAGGTTGTACATCAAACCCGTCTCAAGTGAGACTGCACGCAGTTTTGAAAAATCATGTTTCGAGATAAACGCGTTTAAAGTTTTGGGAACATTATCGATGGAATATTCGTGATAAAATGTCAATTTTTCGTAAGAATGACATGGAATTAATAGTTTTGGATATCGTTGAATCCGAATCTGAAGTCAGTTTTTCAAAATTCAAAATGGCCGATCCAATATGGCGGACCAAAAAAAAAAACAATGCAATTTCATCCAAACTTGGGAAACCAGTACCCTTTTTGGAAAAAAATTCGAACAAAGGTTGTGCTAAATATAAATAACTTTAATTATTGTTCATAAAATTTTTCTGTAACTGTTGCCATTTTTGAGTAATTGCAGAAACTGCAAAAAATGACTAGAGTAAAATGGCATTTCCGCTTTGAATACTTTTTCAAAAATAGGAGGTGCACACCCCAGGCATATGCAAATCTTAAGTTTAAGTTTCATAATTTTAGCTTCAACCGGTTAGGCTGTAGAGAACATACACACACACAAACACACACACAGACACACACATACACACACAGACGTACGTCATTCCAAAAATAGTCAGAATCGATTCAGGGAAGGTCAAAACGTATATTTCCATTAAAATCTCGAGGTCGAAATTTTTCATGATTACATTACTACTTATACTGCGTATAAGAAAGTAAAAAGCAATAAAAGCGAAATTATTCGAAAATGTTACTTCATACATTCCTATAATTAAAGTAAAACTTTTTTTTTTAATTCAACATTTAATTTACAACTGGCCTCTAGGGCCAACCAGTAATTGTGATACAATACAATACGAAAAGTAATATAATTAGCATGCGAGAAGGTGGTCCCCAGTGGAACTGCTTCATAAAATTGTTGTTATCTTCTTTTAGTGTCCCAGCTCGAGCGGTTTGGTTCTTTTAAGTCGTCTGGTTTCATTTTCATTATTCAATAGGTTAACTGCAAGGTGGTTACTGTGGTTTTACAATCGTTTTTCATATCTTTTTGCAAATTTTTGTATTTGTTCTTTAACTGTATGGATTTTTAAATCAAAGTGCAGGGTATGGTTGGAAACATACCATGGAGCGTTTGTTATCAGCCTTAGACATTTGTTATGTGCGCGCTGTATTGTGTTAATGTTTGTTGCTGTGGCACATCCCCATAGATGAATGCCATAAGTCCAAATTGGTACTATGGCGACTTTATACGTTCGTAGTTTGTTTTCTAAACTTAGCTTGGATTTGCGACCAATTAGCCAATAGAGTTTTTTTATCTTTATATCTATTTGTTTTCTTTTAGTGAGGATGTGTTGTCTCCAATTTAGTTTTAGTTCTAAGTGCATTCCTAAATATTTGACGTGAGTTTTTTATGTCAAGTTTTGGTTGTTTATGCTCACTGTCGGGCACTGGGTTTGTTTGTTCGTAAATATTATGTGTACTGATTTACTATCATTTATTTTTATATTCCATTTATTGGCCCATTCTTCTATGTTGTTTAGTGCAGTTTGGAGATATTCTGAGCCTTCTATAGGGTTGATATTTGAAGATAGCACTGCGGTATCATCCGCGTACGTTGCAACTGTTGTGTTATTTGTACAAGGTAGATCTGCTGTAAAGATTTGATATAACGTAGGCCCCAGGACGCTTCCTTGTGGTACGCCAGCATT
This sequence comes from Nebria brevicollis, assembly GCA_944738965.1. Lineage (NCBI taxonomy): Eukaryota > Metazoa > Arthropoda > Insecta > Coleoptera > Carabidae > Nebria > Nebria brevicollis. The sequence goes on along the minus strand of OX122897.1, from coordinate 14,192,513 downwards.
TATTGGATAGTCTTTGGATAAGGCGTTCTCGTACACTACGTGGAATTGTCGATCGGTAATATATGATTTAAATAGTATATAGTAGTTGTGCGGCAGGCTTTTTTTAATTTTAAATAAGAGTCCAGAATACCACACACGATCGAAAGCTTGGCTTACGTCGAGAAAAGCAGCTGTGCATACTTTTCCTGTTTCTAAGTCTTCTTCAATTTCCTTAACTATTCTGTGTATTTGTTCCACTGTCGCATGTTTTTCTCTAAACCCAAACTGGTGATCTGGAATTACTCTATTTTCTTCGATGTTCGGTTTGATTCTTTTGAGAATTAGTTTTTCAAGTAGTTTTGACAGAGTGGATAGAAGTGATATTGGTCTGTATGAACATGGTTCCTGGGCAGGTTTTCCTGGTTTCAGTATAAGGATTATTCGTGAAATGTTCCATTGTATGGGGTAATATTGGAGTCTTACTACCGCATTAAAGATTTGGGTGATTGCTACAATTCCTTTTTTTGGTAAATCTTTTAATATGGTTGCAGTAATTAGATCACATCCAGCTGCCTTTTTGTTGTTTAGGAGTTCGATTTCGTCGCATACTTCTTTTGGTGTGACGTG